>DWLS01003905.1:0-14864 GCA_018246255.1 Pachliopta kotzebuea | reverse complement strand
CAGTGTTTACCATATCAACCAGCACCACGTTTTATAGGCAAACGTATCAGTTACCATCAGATGCCTTGCTCGTCCCATCGTAATATCAAAAAGAAAACCTTAAAGTACAGTTGTAATTTATATATGGGTTACAACTTTAAAGTCCTGCAAAAGTACATTCATTTTTATAATCATAAAATTGTATTTTCACAAGACTCGTTGCTGTTTTACTGACTGCTGAACATTTTTTTTATTTACTCAATTTATTAAAGATTAACTTAATGAACTCGATCGCTTGTTATTTCATCGTGCAACGTTAAACGTTAAAGAGTACACAGTGGAGTTCAGGAGTGCTAGAGGAGCGCCCTCCGGCTGTTGACTCTCAAAGCCGCGCCGCGCTCCGATGCTCTCATTACTGCTTTGATTTGAAATGCATCTCCACCTGAGGGCCTTTATCGCGAAAGCATTCATTGATTCACTTCTATTTCAATAATAAATTTGTTAAAAGAGGTTCAAACAAATAAGAAGGTGCTTCTGAAAGTTCCCTGTACAATTTTCTTTATTCAAATTACAAACGGTATAGTAAAAGTTACATTCATAATTTGTCATTAGATTTTTGTAAAGATATCATTATGAAAAAAATTTAATATAAAAATAAATAAAAAAAGAAATTACTTTAACGTTTTCAAAAATGTAAGCAAACAAAAAGAATTACAGGTAAACAATAGGAAAACGCTTTTGGGATTTGGATAAATGCTCAGCGTTTACCCCATATGGATTTAGGGTGAACTGTGTGTTGAAATTTATTATATTGTATTCGCGCGAGTTTCATATATTATTTTAACAAAATACAAGAATATAAAGAAACACCCACTCTTCTTTTTATTTAAATATTAATGCGCAAAGGAGACTTTGCTGCCGTTTTAAATCTGATTACGCGCTCGGTGGACTGTATGATTTTGGCACTGTTAAAGTTCAAAATTTGTTTTATGTCTATTAGAATAAAATTTCACCTCAATTTCAGGTTGTTTTAAGTGACAATTAGAGAGAAGTAGGAAGGACCACAACATTATCATGGCGACAGATTTATGTAACGATGGTGGTAGATTAGCTAGGCGTGTTTGGGAAACCCTACAGCACACACAATTTACACAACATGTGGCCGCGGAATTGTACCAAAGAGTTCCTTGTTACAACGTTAGAAGTTGGCAGTTGGAACAATGAAGCGGTTGTTCGTATGAAGGGGCAGTGATTCGGAGATTTATGTGTATATATAATATATAACATCTTAAAAATACACTGAAAGAAATAGTAAGGATTATTTTTAATGCAATGAGGATATTGTTAATATAAAAAAATAATGTAGAATATTTAATAAATAATTTTATTGACGTTTTTATTGAAGCTCTTTTCAAATCGTATTCCTTAAAAAAGGAGTAGTTTTATTTAAAGGTATTTTTATTTTCTGAGAAACTCCAGCATTCGTTTTACATCAGAAGCGACTGCTTTCAAAGAATTTCAGCTTTTTTCCAAAGCGTGCAGCATTAAAGACTGCGGAGCTTTAGCAACTTTTCAAGGGCTTTAAATAAATGAATAAGTCAATGAGACTTCTACTAAGAAACAATTTATACAAGTGATATTTATAAACATGGGACATACAAGTTATCGTTAGTGTTGTCCTAGCCATTTTGTTTTGTATTAAAACAAGAACATATTTACATAAGGATCGTAAGTGTAATTTAGAACTAATATTTTCTATTAAAGACAGATAACAATTGTAACGAAGAAAACATTACGAGTATTTCTAAGAAATAAAGAGAGCGAATTTTGTTAGCTAAAACGGCCTTAAGAACTCTGATGAATAATGTCAAAAGAAATAGTTTTTAACGCGTATCAATTATTATTATTATTATTAAATTAAACTATATTAAAATCAAATAAATAATAAACAACATAAAACATTGTAACATTTATCTATATAGATACTACATAACCATACGCGTAGCTTCGTTGCACTGCAAAATTGTTGGGTATACACCGATTTAATAGAGAAACTTTTGGCAACTTAATCCCGGATGTCAGAGACTTTATATAATGTATCACTGAAGCTATGATCTCTTTAATTATGGCAGAGTGTGCTTCAAACTTTTTAATTAATATTACTAAGTTATTGTAAATGTAATTAAAGATCGTTAAAGGAATTAAAGCGAATATAAGAAGAGTCAATGATTTAAGTAAAAAGATATTATACGCTACTTTCGTAAGATAGTAAGAATTTTTTTTTTATTCTAAACTAATTAGCATTTTGTATTACCAAACAAGATGGTTTTTTGTAATGCGAAGCATTTAATTTGTTTATGTACTGCGATTTATTACTCGGTTATCCAGTTTTGGCGATATTCTTTTCCCTTAAAAATAAGGAAAGAGAAACTTTTTACAATCCAAATTAATGAGGGAGAAAAAGTAAATGTTTTGAAACATGATAATCATGTTTTATCTTAATTTTACATAATTTCGTCATGATTGTTATAAGTCATCTCATTTCCCTATTTTAGATAGTCTAACAAAAAGATAATGAACATGAATTAAAACAGTTCAGTTGTATTAAAATTTGAAAGTTAATTGTGTCGTTTCGTTTAATGTAAGTATAAAAGTTTTCTACAAATATAATATGATAGTAATAAAGTAAAAGTCACGGATGCCGTATTGAACGGAGCGTAGCAATATGATGCGACCTTTATAATGGACGGTTCGTTTGAGCTGCTTCAGAACAGCTCCGAGGAGGGCAATGAAAATTTGTAACGTCGAACAAATGAGACACCTGATTGGTGAACCTCACAGTTGGTGAGATTTACATGTACTAATTTTATATTCAAGATGCCTGTCCGTGATTTAAGCAAGAAAATCATAAAACTTCCCTCCTTATTTTTAAAATTCTTTAAATGTAAACACTTGGAAAACAGTACGGTTATAAAGTTTTTATTGCATTTGTAAGTGAGAATTGATTTCCAAATAATCTGTTTTGGAATCATCATATTTTTTTTTATTTTTTTACGTTCATGTAATGATAAATGATACACTTGCCCGTTAACAACATGGCGCTGGTTAAAATCGTTTACACTGCATCACATTGTGCTCGTCGTCTTGAAAGACAGGTCTCGTTATATCAGTTAGCTAGCTTATAACTCCCTTCAAACTGGAACATAGTAATGTTTGCTCATCACTGATTGGGGACGGCAATAGGTGCTACGGCAGTACCTATATACCTATACAGTCTCCGACAACATAAACCTACCACTAGTGCCCACTAAAATACTCAAAAAGCTGTTCAATTAAATCAAATACAAATAGGTACGTGTTTTGTGTGTATGGTTTTTTTAAATTGCACGTTCTTGCTGATTTCATTACTTTGATTTGATCAGAAGATAAATCGAGTTATAAAATAATTATTAATATTATTTGTTTGTTTTTATATTCGTTTCCGCTCACGGAAATTGTGATAAAAACCTTTAGTTAATTTGATTAGTGAGCTAGACTGTAAATATTAGTAAAACTCTAGAGGTTTAACAATAAATTTAAAAGTATAATAAACAGTAATTCTAAGGTGTGATACTATCTGTTCCTGTCATAAATGATACATTCATATATCCAAAAACTACGTTTTCATTCATACCATTCTGAAACTGTCATCATTGATGCTATTACGTTTAGACGCGTTCTAAATCTTACATCGTGTCGGAAGCAGAAGCCCTGATAGTGGAACCCCGCCACGTACACTCCCTAATCGCACGGATTTACGGCGATGGATGCCGTTGGTTCGCTTTACTGAGCATTAGGACACACACACACTTTACACAGAGAAAGGATGGCGGTCGTAGCGGCACTAACTTGTTATTTATTAAAGCGCAGTACAGCTAAAGAACATATACTCGAAATTTTTATGTCATCCTTTGAAAGATTTTCACTTCATACTTTTTTTAACTATTAGGTTATACCCAGAATATACAATATATTATCTTTGTGTCATTGACATTTTGCTCTTTCTCCATACATCGTAAAAGAAGAGAAACTTAAGCGTCGATATGCATTTTGTACCATCCCCTTACCCTATTGGACGAGCCTTCGTCATGCATGGGATATGAATAGTCTATAACGATGAATCATATTACAAACTTCTCTATGATATACTGTGCCAAGAGTTTTAATATCTAACCTTTCATTCATCAACAGATAAAATTTAATAAATGAGTAAATAGAATGTATGGTATGTTCACCTACGAAAAATACCTATTTATAATCAATTTGCCTATTTTTAACCTATTTTCCTAATGGACAATGAATATAATTCTCATTGAAACATAGTTATTGTTCGCCAGTTAAACATCTCAATGTTCCATGTGTAATTGCGGCGCCGTTTGATCCAGTTGCATACTCAGGCCATCGGGTGTGTCTGCGCTACGAGTATTCTCATTTGCACTTTGATTACAGACAATGATTGCCTGTTCAACACATAACTAAGAATCAGCGCTTCAACAATTGCCTTTATTTGCAAATATATGTTTCTCTAAAAAATTCAATAATTCTTTATTACGAACGACTTTTAGTAACGTTTTACATTTAAATGTATAATATAAATTCTTTGAGGACTGCCATAGACAGGTTTGGGGTATCCCAATCCGTTTTACACTATACATAAGTGTTGTGTTTATAGATAATATTCTTTCCCTATATCTTAGTTCTTTAGGTGTTTTGATTACAACCGTTTTAATGACAATATATCAGTGACGATTGCACACAATCCATCTGCGACCCTGATTCTCTACAAACTATTTGTTTGATATATAATAAAGATACATATCGATCGTAGTCTGTACTAAATGATATAATTATATTTTTGGTTTTAACATTTTAAATTTGAAATTTTTTAGGGCTTGATAATTAACGACTTTTACTAGCATCTTCTGTTTTAAAAAACTAATTAAGGCAATAAGTCGTAACATCGATTTACATAATAAATTTTGCTTAAGATTTAATTTTGTAAAAGAAGTAATTTAATTTAAACAAAAAAAGTACACGAAAGAGACTGGTATGTGACTATCAAATAATAGAAACAGCTTACTTTACTCTCCCAGTAATGTGATTCCTATGATGTACGAGTTGGCAAAGAAGTGTTGGTCTTGGAATATTATTGTTTTCCCAAGATCTCATCATCTCCGGAAGTTGTATATCAACACAGAATAAATATGCATAATACCTAAACATGCTTTGGTTCTATCACCTTAATGAAGTTCCAGTACGAGTCTACTGTTACAACTTCGTAGTTCTTTAACAGTAGCAATAGTAAATAGTGGCTTCAAGCCCTTATTCATAAGACATATTTAAATTGATAGTAATGATAGATTTTAATACAAAATGTTTGGATACTAGAAATACAAAGAAGAGAAAGCATTATCCGATATATCCTTGAACCAATTACAGATATATTTATACTTTTACTGTTAGCAAGTCTGTTGGCGGTGACTGTCTAAATACCGCCAGAGCTCCTGGTAGAGCCGACAAACAGAATCTAGCAAACATTATTGTGTTGCGGTTTGAAAGAGGCTGTAAGTAAGTGAATATATCGAGAAAACGATACTTAACATTTGGTGTTTTAAGGTGACGAGCGGAATGTGGTGCTACCGCTGCGGGTATACCTATCTCTACCAGCACTGCGTTATGAGCAAGCGTATCACATTTCATCAGATGAACGCCTTGCTCATCTCGTCATATCGTCTTATTAAGGAATTGTAATTAACAACTTGAGAAGAAATAATTGAATTTATCAATGTATCCGCTAACTGTAAATCATAGTAGTTATATTAATGAAAGTGCGGAGTATCCACTTACGTCGATTCGTTATTGCCGTCACCTCCCCCCCGGCCGAAGACCTCCGTAGCTGCCGGTACGATAATAAGCGTAGAGGTTAGCCAAGCGATTTTGAAAATTTTTAAAAATTAAAATACTGCATATACTGTGTAGTAATAAATTTGAATCTTATTCTACATATATATTGTTCACACTTTTTAAGTATTCATTGATTTATTTCAAGCTTTTTTAATAACTTTTTTTAAGAATGGGAGCGAAAGAAATTTTTTCTTTTTGAATCACACGTCATGACGCCATTTTAAAGAATTTAATATTTTTAGGCTTTACATTTAACTGTTGTTTTAAAATATTTTATTACAAAGACTATACCAATTTAGAAACGAACGAAACTTATTACATATAAAAACTCTTTAGTGTATAAATTTACAAGATATATTTTATGTATTTTACTTTGTCAGCAAGTTTACAAAATTCATTGGAAAAAATTAAATTTATAGCAAACATTTTTTTTAAATTTGAATATATGAACACGACTAACTCTTCATATTTTCTATTCTTAGAATATTTAGAACAATACTTAGTTAATTTTTTTTAATAAGTATTTTTTTTAAAAACTTAGACCTAACTAGCTTTCACCTAGATTTTTCTCCAGTCTGGGCCACGAATAGACTTATACTTGTTTTAAAAATATATTTGAGTATAGGGTACTAGGTGTATTGGTATAGTAGTTAGTATCCTATACACTCCGTCCTATACGGTAAATTAATAGGTGTATAGGTATAGGTTAAATATTCAATTATCAGTTCGTAGTACTCTGTTACAATGACGCCATTTTAAAGAAATTTTGTGGTCTCTTACCTGATTGCATCAACTAAAAAGAGACTGTTGCACTGACTTAAATACTGCTTAACGTTTGTAACTTTTAAACAGGAGGTATTACATGAATTCTCTTTCAGGATAAAATGAAGTACCGGACCAAGGAATCCGAAATAAGAAGCCTGTAGCTCTCCGTCTTAAGGAGATATAAAAGTTCATAGTTAGCATTATGGAAGGAAAGGAAAAGCTAAAAAGAATCGAACTACACAGCACGAAGGACCTAAGCTATTCGGGTATTCTAATCGGGTAATTGTGTCTTGGATAATAAGGCACATGCGTTATCTTTTCAGCTTATTGTTAAATTCAATCAAATGAATGTGTGTGGATTTGTAATTGAGAATCGCTTTCCGCTTAGCGCGTTGCTAAGTCTTATATACTTGTCATGCAGAGCCGCACGTTGGCAGTTGCGGGGACTGTGTAATTGGCATTAATAGGCGGACAGAGGTGATCGATTTTAGGCCGCGTACCGACGGAAAATTCTGTAATATTTAAGATTAACTCGAATTCACAAAACATTAAAGCAATTATAATCAACAGCCCGCACGACCACTGCCTTTCACCTGCTGGTGACTTCCTGCTATCACCAGATCGTTAGTTCATCTTATCCATTGAAGTTGTAATAAAAAGCTATGTTTATTACATACTAATGTTTAACATTACCTACATTCTCATACAAAGCATTTTTTCAAGATTTGTAAAAGTGAGACATAGAACTTTTTTATTTAAATCGAAAAAAAAGTAAATTTCCTTTCCTTTAAAAATTGTTATACACCAGTAAGTTCCAGTTATATAGTACGTATAACAAAGTTAAACTTTTTATAGGTTTGTGAATATAAATATAGTACAGAGATTCGGTTAAAAAGAAATCTGTCTGTATTTTATAAGTGATAAGAATTTTACGAATAATCATATTGCTACTAAAATTGTAATACTGAAGGGCTCACAGATATTTATGAAACAAGGAGTGTTAACGGAATGAAACACAATGTCGATGTGAAACGATAAATTAGAAATTTTTTAGTAAGATAGTACCGCAGATACATTTTTCATGTCGTGGAAGAGATAAAAGAAAAATGTTTTGAAGTATGACAACGGATTCTCCAAACGACGCGATTTCACCTTGAACCATAATGGTTCTTTGTCTTTCCGAAAGCTTCAATAATAAATCGACGTACTCACACATAAAACTATAGGTACAAAGTGTTTTTCATCTTTTAACTACATAACAACTCACAAAGTGCACTTTTAAGCTTAAAGAAATTTATTATAGGCATCTTATAAATGATCTTGACAATAAAACTAATGTTGAAAATAAACAAGCTGACATGACTTTTAATGAATTTTAAAAAGTCTTTACCTAACTTACTCTTTGAAATCAATTCGTTATTCCAAAGGTAGGAGAAACCATAGACCAAACATAGCAGTTAATTTTTTGTATAAACTATCTTGTTATTAACTAATTACAACTTCAATTATCGATTACTTAAGTTACACTTAAATAAAAATAAGGACAATAATGAATGGTGTTCCTTGGGAGAGGCCTATGACCAGCAGTGGACTGCAACAGGCTCTTGATGATGATGATATTGAAAGAAATAAAAGTTATTAATAGATCAAAATTAGCTTTTGTAAACTTTACACCAAAAGTATCCCTGGATTCAGACATAAAACCGAGATTAAAAACGTTTATACATGTAAAAATGAAAGAGAAAAATTATAATTTTTAAGTCAAAGTGTAAACTTATCGATAAATGATTGTTTTGTCGCTTAAAGTAACGCGATGTCGTCATTTCATGAGTCACAGCAGATGATTCATTACTGTTTACGGAGCTCTGTTCTCAATTGACGAAGGGCATTGTTCACGGAATTAGGGTTGTTAAATTTTAAGGTTCATTTTAGTGGAAAATAGGACCGTGAATCAAAAACCATCGATTGTTATTTTGAGAAGTTTTCGTAAAAAAACATTGTAAAAGAGTTTTGTTTATACTTTTTATATACCTTTAAAATTATGCAAACGATTACGTATATAAAGTATTTAGAATTTAAAGCATGAGCTTTTTTTATGTATTTTAGTTAACATTAAGAGAAGTAACCTGATATATAAAACCTATTGTATTTTTTTAAAATACAACAATTCCTACAGCTGAATGACATAGTTACTTTACCAAACTTGAAGTAAAGTACTAAGCTGTTTTCTTGAAGGTCTTCATGTCGTACCGTTCCGAAATTACCTGTAATAGAACTTCAATATTAGATCCTCACTTACGTCATTTAAGTGTTAGGAACTGTTTTATTTATTTTTATTAAAAACATCGACACATGTTTGTTACGAGAATTAAAAAGTTCTATTTGCGTCAATATTTCCGTAGAGATATTATGTAGAAGTTGTTTTTTTTTTTGATAAGGACGGACGAGCAAGGCGTTCATCTAATGGTTAGTGATAGGCTTGCCCACAACGACGTACCGCTGGTTAAGATGGTACACACAACAACATATTGCGTTCGTCGCCTTGAAACATAATGTGTTAAGTCGCTTTCTTCCAGTAATTTCATAAGCTTACAACGCCCCTCACACCGAACACAGTAACGTTTGAACACTTCTTTATGGCGGTGTCAACAGTTTCCGATAACAGAGGCGTTTAAGAGAATAGTGGATAATTTACTAGATTAATGTGCTTTATTATTAAAGATTACATAGTTTACCATCGCTAAAGTATTCAAAACGCTAGTTAATATTAATAAAAAGGTTATGAAATGCTTACACGATCAAGATTAAATCTTGCAACCGACGAAACGTTGATTTTTAAAAGAATTTCCCGGGAACGTCCGTTCAGCCGCGTTTGAATGAAATCGAATTATACGCCTCGAACGGCTATTTCTATTGAATCGCCCTACACATTGTGCAGTTTACTCGTAAATAATTTGAATTGTGGAAAATTTCCTCATTTTACATCTATGAATTTATTTCCAATTACTTACTAGTGGAAGATCTTTATAGCCAGAGACTGTCCAGGAAGATCCTACCACCGCTTCTTTACCAGCAACATAACAGTAATGTGCAAACATTACTGTGTTCCGGTCCGAAGCGCGTTATAAACTAGTGAAGTAGGTATATCGAAACTTAACAACTTACATTTAGTTTACAAATAAATCATTTGAGACGCTTAATCACCATAACCGCTTGTGTGAGTTGTTTTTATAAGTATTATATCTGAAGCATATCAACGTTTAAGTCGTTCAAATAATGTGAAAATACTGAATATGAATAGATAATTTCTAGAGTGAATAGGCATTTGCTAGATTAATGCGCTTTACCATCATCGACCACATCTTCACTTAACACCAGGAGGGATTGTGGTCAAGCATTAACCTATACCTACGTAAAAAAATATATGAATATACCTTCAGAGAAAACATATGAATGTATACACAAGATTTATATTGATTATTCCCTCATCCTACATTTAATTTACAACGGAGTGTGAGTTTTTTACTTCTTTATCAGACATTTATAGACATTCTCTGCTAGATATAGGCCTTCCCCCGTGAATTGGTACATGGGACCCTTTACACCTGTTTTTGATATAAGGTAGTGCTAAAACACGGCAGGCACTTCTTATTGGCAAGCGTTGCTGATTTTTTCATAAATAAACTATGGTTATTGAAAATAAAGAAGTTCATTAAAGTTTTTCCAAATACTTATTACTTTTATTTTGGATACAAAAATTAAAGAAAGGAATTATAAATCATAAAGATACGGTCGTGAAGATAATGTCCGACATAAATAGCGTTGTCTGGCTCCGAATCGAGTTAGTTGCTGAGCCGCCTGTCTACTAGATATTGGCGCGTGTACAGCATAGTGATTGATGGTACCCAGAGCCAGTGGACCCTCTCAACTGTTGCTTCTTCTTGCTAGACAAAACAATGAAAATATCATCTACTACCATATTCAGATATGATTTTCCGTTAACCAAAATTTGATACTTTTCTTAGCAGACGTGTTTAAAAAACACACTTTCATGGACATATGAAATCAATATAGTAGCCAACAAATAGTCCTATATGTCCTGCAGTAGAAATAGTGAGAGTAATTAATTCCTGTAAAGGAGAATTTAAGTTTTATCAGCTGTCGTGTTTCGTTATACGACACAATAATTGGATCTGTAGGTAGTTCATTAAGCTTTAAGCAACATCACAAAGCAGCATCATATTGTAGTCATCGGTTTCAGAAATTAGGTGACACATTTAATACGTCTTAAATTAAACTTTTAAAAAATAACAAATAATAATACTTTATAAACAATAACATGTTTCCTATAATAACGCCAAAAGCTTCTGAATTATTAATAGTAGTAGAGAGTGTTATAAAGATTCATTAAAGAGAATTTGACTTATATTGAATGTAAAAGTTAAATTCTTCACTTCGGTTAATGTTAATTCGAATTTATAGCAAGTTAACCAAAAATAAGGAACGCGCATACTTATAATTTTAAGAAAACTATGGTATATTTCTTGAACTAAAGCAAAGCAACAAAAATGTTTTGTGTAACTAAAATGAAAATAATTCTTATCTCAAAATTACAATATGTAAACATGCGCTAGTAATTGGTGACAACGAATTTTCATGGAATGAAAACTTCAATACGCGTTATCCTTCACGTAGATTTTAACACAATTCACTTTATATATTCGAGGGCCCCTGATCCGTGGACACATTACGAATGCAATCAAATTATGCAGCCGGACATCCATATCCATGAGATCGATGAGGGTCGGAATTCAGTTCTCATTCAGGCACCATTGAATCATTTTAACTGGTGCATTTTAATAGCTATGTGATAAATAAGAAATATTTTTCTTTTATTTTGCACTTTATATATGTTACTCGTTGTACTTTTGCACATATTTCGCATTGTGGTTTAAGCTTAAGGTAATTTAGAGTAAAAATTAAAGTACTTGTTCCTTTGTCGTTTTCTTTGTTAAAGATTATAAATTTATCCTATACATTGCTTGGTATCCTACACATTATTTGATACATCCTGTACCAGTAAAATTTTTTACAGTTAAGCTAGTGAAGAGTGATGAGCCGTTCGTTATAATACCGCAATACCCACTATTATTATATATCGTGATATGTTAATTTTTTAATGAAAACTTTCTCACTATTTCCGTGTCATTTTGCATTCATATTGCTTTTCCGTTTTATAATATTGGAAGGGAATAATTTAACGCTTTGTCATATTAAAGCCAGGCTTATTTCAATATAAATTGCACCTGTAAAACCCGCGCTACAATTAATATGCAAAGTAGAAAGGATTTCATAGGGTTAAGAGATGCAATCAAGAATTTCTGCTAGCTCAAGTAGGCACACTTAATTAAGAGTCTTCTAAATCTTTCGTATATATTCAAAATTTAAACTACAATTTTTTCTACACAAACTTTGGAATTTTATTATTTAATTATGATTCTTTAGACTTTTCTCGATAGTAGATCAAGATCTATTGCATCAGTACCGAAAATTACATAGTGCAGTACAAGGGATTTCTTTTCCGTACATATGTTTTTGTATCGATAGCTAATCTCCGAAAGATACTCAGCTTTGTAAGGGACAAAACACAGACCGTTTATAGAAATATTGTTAAAAATAACAAAATTCATGTAAGCCTCCTAAGTTATACTTTATTTTTGAGCGAAATGAAGCAGTCGCCTAATTTTTCAAATTTCATGATATAATTAAAACTAACAAGATATAAATAAAACTTCCTGTAGCTTACGTAAAATTCTTCTCTATATAACGAAAAATAAACTGTACCACATTGTAGTTGAATGTTTAAAAACGTTGCAAGCGGAAGTTACACCTCAGTACAACCAACTAAATCCCGCACAGTGTACGTGGAGCATTGTTATAGTTGCAAACTAGAACAATCCTTAAATCTTCAACTTTTCCTAGAAGCTTTTATCAGCTTCACACATACGGAATACTGTTAATGCAGGTGAAAACGATGTACACGTAAATAAATAAAAAGCAATGTATTTAAGACAGTCTTTCTCAAAGGGGGCGTTTGAAAATATGGGGGGCGTTGATGTGAGTTAAGAAGGCGATGTATAATTTGTAATTTCATCTACTTTATATAGTATTTTAAATTTCACTAAAACCTACTGCACTGTTTTCGAGTAGAATCGATTCTGTTATCAACAAACTTATTAAACAAATTTCATCCATCCAAACAACAAAATTCATCCATCTCATTAGATTAGTATAAAAACGAAAACATATTACGTATTTATATAGTTTCTTTTAATTTGATTAAAATATATTATTAATATAACAAAGTTGGATTTTATTTACTCTCACTGGTAAAAAATTCTTGTTAAGAATGTAAGTTTAAACATCAGAACCGACTAATATAACTAAATTATTTAAAGTAATGAAATTGTGGTTTTTAAGTTTTAGGGTGTATAAAAATAGGGGCGCTGAAAAATAATTGATTTCCAAAGCGGGCGGTAAAGAAAATGAGTTTGATAATTACTGATTAGAGAAAACGTAAAGAAATTAACTACTAATGATCGTTTAACATTTAATTAGGATTAGTATAAGCACAAGACATTAATATGCTAAAAAAGATAACGGTGATGACATTGGTAAATTGTTATGGAGTTTTCATGAATATTGTGATGTATTTAATGACAAACTATTAAAAAATAAAATATTAATTTTATTCATCATTGGAAAATGGAGCTTTAAAATTTCCTGAAAATGAAAGCGTTAATGGAGTGGTTTTCAGCATAATGAACGTTTTAAAAATGGGATTTTAATAGATGGCTACTAAATGTCTTGTTCAAAACCCGTACACCGTGGTCTCGTACTTTTTTATTCTTCATTTTTGTTTGTTATTCTTTGTATTGTTTGTACTGCTAAATATCAAAAGAGGGCGCTTGCACAATACTTTATACATTAGTTAAAAACCATTCTAATTAACAAGAAGACTTCTTTAACAAAAAACATTCATAGTATATTTTTTTCGTAGTATTTTAATCTTACGAAAAAGTTTATAAAAATAACGATTAAAGTTAATCGCGTGTGTTTCTTGTAAATATATATAGTATAAATTTAGAATAAAAATATTATTTTACTTGAATTTATAGTCGTATAAGGTATAAAATATCGAACTACGCTTAAAAATGTACTAGTTTACGTTAAATTTTTTGAGGTTATTATATCAGGAATTATTGAAATCTTTATCTAATCTTATTAAACTGCAGGGTCACAATTTTGTAAATGATGAAAATTTAGCGCCATCTATTAAATAGTAAGGGAACTTCAATGTGAGCTTTGCAGTTGCTAGTGGAAACACTGGCGCTACTGTAGCTTTTGGGAGTGATATAATAGGTGATATACTTATTTTTCTTCCCTTTTTTAAGTTCCCGATATTTATTTGAATTTAAAATACTATGAAATTAGGTTACTTCAATATAGACATTATTGAATTTTAAAGAACGAAGATTTTTTGTTCTAATCCATTTAATAAATATATTCTATCGAATTTGGTCCATGATATTACATTGAGAGGTTTGAACATTGGCCAACTGACGATAACAGTAATAATATTTTGAATAAAGTTAACACATTGATGTTTTATAAATACAAGTATCTATTTAATAATAAAACATTTATTTTTTTTGTGAAAAAGATGAATATTTCATAAATTCAAGAGTAACTTCTTTGAATTAAAGTTAAGCGATCGATTTCGATATCTTACTATTTTTGCAGCGTTTTAGATTCATTAGAGTAGCGTCTGAATAAAAAAATAAAAGGAATGCATTTTTTTTTCGAACTCCCGTCTTAATTTCACTTTGACGGCAGCTTCCAGAGATTTTCTCATTTAACTCTATTCTTATTAGAAGAGAATATAATATTACCTATTGGAAATATTATATTTATGTGATGTTGGACACGACAAAAATCTCATAGTCTATGAAACATGAACAGATTGGTATTATTGAACTGCTTGCACTGCAAGAGAATGAAGAGTGTACTGAACTGTTCAATTTAATAGAAGCCGCTGACTTTCGCAACCGATCGTCTCGCCGGAACTATCATCCGCACCATCTGGATGGTTGGCGATCCACTACAATGCGTTTTAA
>DWLS01003904.1:0-14865 GCA_018246255.1 Pachliopta kotzebuea | reverse complement strand
GCCGGCAAGTTGTTCCATTCCTTAGCTGTCCTTATTAAAAACGAGGAGTCAAACCTCTTAGTGCGTAAATTGGGGATCTTTACAACATAAGGATGGAGTCTTGTTTTAGTTGAAACCCTGTTTGCCTCTAGGAAATTCTAGATTAAGCGAATGAGGCTAAGTTTAAAATCAGCGGCAGTATCATTCAAGTTAGATGGGATCCGCAGCGCGTCACATCCGGCAAAACAAACGGAACAATAAAACATCACAGGCGCCGCTCGTCAGCGTGTCTCAATGTTAACTTAAGAGTTGTGCAACTTAATTAGTAAGTTGGGAGCGGCGGAGGCTGTGCGAGCTTGACGCGCGTTTAAAATAATCCGCGAGCACGTGACGCGCGCCGCTTGCGGGCTGCCTGTTGACTCCGCCTTCCTCTAATGCGATTACTTAATACTAACTTGTCTTATGTAGTTCACAGCATGAGACTGCAGACGGCGTGACGGGAGCGATCTACAGAGTCTTGAGACATACGGCCTTTAGTCTCATTATCTCAGTGGTTTTCGAAAGTAGAAAGAACTGCAACTTGAATTGCTCAGAATCTGCTGCAGCAAGCTTAATGCTGCAGCGCTGCTATTACGTAGAGCCTATGCATTTTGTATTTTTCGAAAAAGAAAATCAAAATTTTAATTAATTATTGTGTGAGTTAAAAAATAATATTTCTTTGTTTATATTTTCTTGCAACAAAACGACTTCTCAAAATCAATCATGAACGTAACTACTATTTCTACGAGTACCCGCGCCGTCGCCGGTTTTTCGGGAAAAAACTTTTTAACGAGCTGGTGACACGTTAACAATTTGTCACGGCGATCACTTGTCGTCGTCGATTCGCCGCCTGTCACTTGCCGCCGCGTTTAAAACAACTGCAGCCGATAAAAGCGGCCCCGCATCCGTTTCCGCCACACAAGGAGACAATGCGGCTGAAGCTACAATGGATGTACAAGTACTTCTAAATAATAACAGGAGTACTACATTAACCGACGATAAGAAAAAGGTTTCTAGAGTATATACAAGATGTAATTAATGTGAACTTCTGTACCTATGTTATTTTCGTCTTTGTCCGCCTTTACCGTCACTGTTAGTGATGGACATATGCCTCCTCAGACGTTTTCCAAAGTGTATAAATCGTAGCAACGAGAAAGCTCGCAGTGGACACGACTGTCCCTCTCCCCCTGTCCCTGTTAGCGTCCCCCGTCCCCGCTGTACGCTAATACGTCGTACGTGCGCCGCCTCGCTAAAGCCCGCTTATAAAACGTGGGGGGCCACTCGCCCGACCATTCTCATTCTGATTGTGTGGACGTGGGACCCGTGACGTCACGTGTCCCACGTCCGAGGCACGCCCCGGCGTAACTTTGCACAATGTTATACCACAGCGTGATGTCTTCAAACATACCCAAACCATCCCCAACTGTACATTATTAAACTATATAAAAAAATAGTAACTTCTTCATCAAATCGCCGACAAAATGCAGGAGAGTAGGCAGCGATGGTATGGTCATTTAAAGAGAAGGCCACCTGACTACGTTGGCAACTTGACACTGGAGCTTTCCCTCAACGGTCGAAGACCCATGGGCAGACCCAAGACGTGGTGGAAAAATGTAGGGGCAAGAGACATGTGTGAGTGCCAAGTGACTGATGACGATGTCGAAGACAGAGCGAAGTGGAGGAAACATATAAGGAAAGCTGACTGTAAATGTAAATGACTCCAACAGTCTTTAAACTACAACTAAATAGTATATATGATGAAGAGGACTGTGAGGAGACCAACACAACACACAGGACCATAGTCAACTTCACCTGCTCCTGGTGGGAGACAACCTCAATCCCCGTAACTCATGATAGTCTAGTAGTTTGAACGCATGCCTTCCACTCTTAAGATAGCGGGTTCGAATCCTGCCTGCACCAATGATTCAATGTTACGTGTCGATATAACACCACGTGTTTTAAGACATGTATCAAATCGTGTGGCTGTAAACTTTAAATAAAAACTCAAATCTCACAAGGGGATGTGGTGGTGAAGAAACTTTCTAAATAACTTCTTTAATTTTCCAAACTAACTTAAGAATACTATTATTACTTTACTACTACTTTCTCTAAAATATACCTTAATATATATATATAGGTACAAGAATATTATTTACCATTGTATTATATAACAGTACATTGTATATCAGTATGTTATATCAGTATTTTATATACCAGTACATTACATTACTTTTATTTTATTTTTAAAGGACAACTTACGGCTATTATATCTAATATCAATTTATTACATTAAACAGAGTCAAAAGCCATTTACAGTTTATCACCGACAGATAGTACATATTTAAAAAATAGACCACAAACAATGAATATTCACCCGAGACAAACAAACAAAACAAGAATCATTAAAATATAAAAGCAATCAAAACAAAACAAATTTATGGTACATTATATAACAGTATATTATATCAATATGCTATATACCATACTATATACTATGATATATCTTGAAAGAAAGAAACTAAAGTACTAAGAAACCTCACAATACAGACAAAGTAAACACATTGTAAGGCCAAATACAGGGGAGCGGGGGGTGGTTAATATTGACTATCTGTATGGTCTATGTAAAGCGATCCCCCTCACTTAGGCGGTCCCTCCGAGCATAAGTAAGACATGAAAGAAATTGATAGCGATGATTGATTGGAAACTCGTCGAGCGCTGAAACCCTTGCATTCAACTTGCTCGCGGAACTGGGCCCTGGGAGAACGTTCTATTTAAAGTTTATAACCACACGGTTTGATACATGTCCTAAATCACGTGATATTAACTGCACGTAATATTGAACAATCCATTGGTGAAGTCCAGATTCGAACCTGACACCTTCGGAGTGGAAGGCCGGCGTTCAAACCACTAGGCTATCACGAATTCAAAATTATTCCCCTACCGAATCGAATGCTAGCCTCTCTGGTTTTTTGCCAACCCGCATTGAGCCAGCATCTTTCTTTATTCTATTAGGCGACGAAACGAGTAAGTTCAACTGATAGTAAGTGATACGTTTGCCCATAACAAGACGCCTATTACGCCTACATACAGCACCCTTCAAACCGGAACACGGTAATATTCGCCCATTACTATTTGACGGTTGAAATACGAGCTGTGGTGGTACCAACCTAGACGACCTATCACCAGTGAAAACCAGTGTGGTGGAAGGTGGCCAAAATCCTCCCCATTGTTGTGGGAAGTTTATCTCCAGCAGTGGAGATCTATCAGCTGTTGATGATGATACGTACGGAACGGATTAGATGGAGAGGTCTTATTTTAAAGCAAGAGTTCAAACGGTACCAATTATCATGGCATTTTTGCTTCGTAGATTCCAGGTTCATGAGCTCGTACTGAAGGCTGATGAATAAATGAATAAGTCAGTAGATCTATAAAGGAGGAGAAGGAGAAAAATAATGTAGAATTAAAAGTAAATGTAGAAATAAAGAATGTAGAATTCCCTAATTCTCTGTCCCAGTTTGAAAAAACATCAAACGTCCAACGTCAAACGTCCAACACTGTCTATTATGATGCGATGGTGAAACTTCGGTAACTCACGCTCCATCGGAGCCTTTCAGCGGCCGGGGATCCGTTACACTATTTATTATTATTGTATTGAGAGGAGGTCCCTGTGCACGCGGACCTCTTATCTGCTCGATGACATTAACGGATGCACTATTAGACGATGACTCGCGTGACTCCTGTCTGTTTCGCCGCGATCTAATCATCACGCTGGATTTATAGCGGAATCATTACTTCCATTAAACAGCACGGTGTTGCCCAATTTACGATGAATCACATTAATTGAATTAATGGAATTTACTTTACCCTATTTAGTAATAATGACTATAGTTCCAAAGCTAAGTCACAAGAGAGAATTTTTTAGGTAACTCCCAATTAACTATGAGAAATTAAAGACAACATCTAAAGTATTTTTTTTCTATGTCACGAGACAAGCAAAGCGTTCACCTAATGGTAAGTGATTCGCTCGCCATTAACATAACGCTGATTCAAATGGTATTTACAGCACCACATTGCGCTCGTCGATTTGCTACATAGGAAACACAGTAATGTTTGCACCGAAACACAGTATTGTTTAGCAATAGTAGTAACTTAAGTAGTAGAGAAGTCGTGTCGTCAACACATCTGTGTTTGTATACAAAATACTGCGTTCCTCCAGCACGTACTCCGGCTGCGGCGTGGGCGGAATTAAAAACAAAAAACCGGATCCCTCATCCGGCCCGAGAGGACCCTCCGCGTTTGTCTCGCCGAGAGTTATTCCACTCTGCTTGTAAATTCTTCCCGTTTAGCGCTCCCTTTATTTTGCAGCCAAATTAAATTAAGATTTCACAAGGTCCTCGCCGAGGATCTGGCGGGCCGGGTGCTGGTTCCTGCGCTGGACGGCCGCTGATCCTTATTGCGTTTACGGGGAATCCCCCGCCCTCTTGTTTCGCGGGTGACAAAATAAATTTGCGAAATTTCGGGGCGAAGTTGCTTCGTTCCTCTTTCGACTGACGACTAGTATACTTTAATTATTCATTAGTATTATATCTATACGAGGATACTGACTCAATATATAAGACAGATATCCATATCGATAAATTCTTCATTGCTCACAATAATAGCGAATAAACTTAAATTACTAAACTTGTAATCTAATTGTGTATTAATAATTAACTATTTATGATATATAAAATACATAACTTAGTGTTATTACGAATATGTATGTGTAGTATTATAGTTAGAAACAGAACTTAACCCTCGAGTTAAACTAAAAACTATTATATTGCTCTTATGATGTCTGATGTGTCTCCAAACTTGGTTTGAACGTCGGCTTCCCACTCCTTAGGTACCGGGTTCGAATCCTGCCTGCATCAATGAATTTTTCAATTTACGTGTCGGTTACTATAACACCAACTAATATCTATAATGTATCAAATCGTAGAGTTGTTAAAAAAAACTCCAAATTTGTGTCAAAATATAAACATACAAGCAGACAAGTTATTAATTTAATGTCTTTTGAATATAATAGAAAATTTTTCATTCATTCATTCATCAGGTGATAAATGTCCTCTGGATATAGGTTTCCTTCAATAGTGATGTTTTGGGCTATCTCCCACCACGTTTCCGTTTCAAAGCCTCGTTAGCCACGAGTAAGGTTGGATTGGGTCTGGTAAGTTATTGTGGGACCCTATGTACCCCTATAGAAAATATGTCTTAATTAATTTTTGAACTAAGTAACTTTAGAAAAGTTTAGTGTTTAATTAATATTCTTAGATCAACTCGTTCCGAAGTATTAAATCTAAAGCTAGCAACAAATAATGATCGAGATTTTTAGGGTCGAATCAGTGGAGGGAATGCAGGAGCAAATCAAAGCTGTTCGCCTGTCAACGGGGGTGCAGCGGAACCCATTGTCCCCTTTGATAACGTTAGTCGGTGTCCGGGGCGAGGAGCCGGCGCCGAGGACCCCACATTCGGAGGGAGCTGTAAACATTTGCGAATGGATTTACACCACGCGACCTCTATTGTGACTCTTCGGTTATTATTAAAAGCCGTTTGACCGCGTTTCGCATTCTACTGGACCCTACCCCATGTTACCGCTCCATTAAACGGCGGCGATTGACGAGTTTGTTGAAATGTTCACTACACTGTGTTATAGAAACATGTTCATCACTTAAACGACAAAAGAGACGTAGTAAGGAATTATAGAAAAACTGTAGAATGAAAGAGTAAAATAGACCCTTACTTACAACAAGCAAAGGAACGAAAATATGTTTCTTCCACTACGAAGATATCAGGTTCGAATCCAGCCTGCACTTATGAATTTTTCAATTTATCTACAGTTAGTATATCAACTAATACCTCGTATTTTAAGACATGTATCAAATTGTGTGCTTATAAACCTTATATAAACATATTAGGGTTCCGAATAACAGCTCACGGGATTCAAACCAACCTCACCAGCTTGTGGATTACCCTGTTAATCAACAAAGAAGGCTCTGGCATCTCTACAACCAGCATTGGGTCAGCGTTGTGGGAGATGGCCCAAATCCCACCACTATTGGGTGAGGCTTCTCTTCACCAGTGGACATCTTTCCTCGTTCTCCGATCCGATCGGTAACATTATTTTTATTAATTTATATAATTCACTGAAATATATTTTTATCAATAGCATTGACTCTTTCGTAAAAAGCTATAATACATTAATATATATCATATCTCAGGAACACATATAGCAAAACAAAACAATTTATACTTACATACAACTTCATTCCTACTATTTACTATGACGGTTATACACGTCTATAAAATTTTGTCTATTAATTTCTAAGACGCTCAAGTCGGTATTAAGTAATTAGTTCGAATTATATAAAAGGTTATGTCAATTTAATCAAATGTAGACACTGGCTGTGATATTAGGTGAACGAGTGGTTTGACCTCCGCCAGCCATCAAGGTGACCAGGGTCTGGTCACAGCGACCGGTCAAGGTCACCGGCGCGTCAGTCCCTTATCTCTACAACCATATATTTTGATGTGACACGACATTACATATATTGCTTACGATCTGCGAAACTATATTATAGTAGCAAAATATTATTTTTTATTGTATTATATATGTAAACCTTCCAAAGGTGTTAGGTTTGAGTTCGGCGTGCAGCAATGATTTGTTTAATTTATGTGCAGTTAGTATAACATCACTTAATATCACGTGCTGTGATGCTGAAGGAGAACATCGTGAGGAAACCTACATATCTATGTGATGACCATCCATCGGACTGCTATGTGGAATGGAGAAGGTAATGGCAACACCACTACATTATAACTGACAAGGAAGTCGTCGTGGTTTACTACACATGATGACCATGACCCTCAGCCATGAGGAAATACGACTTAGAAGAAGTAATCTAAGTATAAAAGGCTACGAAACTTAAATGTAAAGTTGTATTACTTACAAACATACCTCTACTAAGCTAAGCTTGATCTCTTATATACTTCTTACTCTATTTAAGAACTAAGGTCACCGACAGTCCTAGGAATTGCTAGACTTAAGTGGACCGATGATCTGGTGAAATTCACGGGAATCATCTTGATGCGGAGTTCATCGGCTTATGATGATGATGATGTCTGTATAAATAATGTTTATGTTATGATATATGAACGGACAATATATAAACTCAAAATATATGAAGATTGATACAGTGTTGGATACGAAGCATACTCCTAAAAGCAAAATTGATGAAGTGCGTGTTTGATATAAATAAAACTTTTTTTTTTTTAACTCACCAAACTAAGTTCAAGGCTCCAAAGTTCGTCGATGGAGGGGACAAATTCAAAACAGAATCTCGAGTTTCAACATCTCCTGCTAACAGCTGCTGTTATTTTTACAAATTGACTTCGGAATTCCAATATAAGGGAGAAGTTGCTTATTGAGAAGCAATTTGAAATTTTGATTCGTTCACATCTTCTCGAAAATCTTTAACAGAGTTAACTTTTGTTTGAGTTTTGTTCTGTTAATTTGTTCTCTGTTTAATTAAAAAAATGTTTAAAATCACATTTATACAGAAATAAAGCTAGTTATAGATAGTTCTTGGATGTGAGGTATCCTATCATGGCTGGGAGCTATTGAACAACTTTATATGCATATCATTTCCACTGCTCCGTAACATCCTGCCTGTCAAATGTATTGTATAACAAGTCTGCAGTCTCCTATTATATACACATGTTTAAAGCATTTAAAAAAATGGATAATAACCTTTATGTTAGGTCATTCCTCTATATCGTCATATAGATTTTGGATAACTTCCGGTTTGTTGATCAAAATCGAAAGTAAATAAAAAATAATTATTGAGGAGAAACATTTGTACTTCAATAAAGATATCAAAAATATGCACCATTAAGGTACTTGGTGACTTTTGGTCGCACTTCCGGTTGGCCGGTTATATCGGAAGTACATATAAATAGTAATTTTTATACGAGGAACATATTTGTATAAGAAAAATGTCAAAAATTTGCATAGTTATGGTACTTAGTGACTTCCGGTACCACTTCCGGTTGGTCAAGGAAACGGATAAGGCTGAGAACTATCTCCGTTCGCACCTCAACATTAACCAAGTTTCATTTTGGTTGGTCTTATTGGTTGACACACACTTGACTAATTCAATGAAAAATTGTCAAGAGAAACACTTCCAATTACACGCCCTTTTTGGTAGCTGGTTAAAAATAACAGTTGCGAGTTTCATCGGTGGAATTTCACTGCGAATTACGCACACCGCTTACTCGGCTGAAAAAACTCATCGCGCGAAAACCGACGCCGTTCTTCACACCTGATGCGTGCTCCGGTAAGAATACACCAATAGAACGGATGAACCGGCCCCCTGCATATCGAATGGAATTTATTTCTAATTCCGTCGTCCCCCCCAATCGTCGCGGTCGCCATGGCAACGCGAGATGATTTATCTCCGTCCCCGCGTCTCGTCACCCACTCGCCTTTGTTCCCGCGCGCGTTACTTCTGATTTAGTTTGTTGTGTGCGCTTTCTATTACGATTCGTGAGGATTGTTTTTAGTTTCAATTATCCAATCGGAACTTAAATAATAATAACAGAACCTTTTATTCAGACCATGAATATATACATAGTTACTAATCATTTTTTTAAAAGTGTAAAGCCAAGGTTTGAAAGCCAGTGTTCCACTCCGAAGGTACATTTTCAAATCCGACCAGCACCAATAAATTCTTCAATTTATATGCAGTTAGTATAACATCAACTAATATCACGTGATTTAAGATATGTCTAAAGCAATGAAAAAACCCTTAGTTGATAGATCGCTGCCTTCCTTATTAGCGATACCCACAAAAGCCTCCTTCACCCTATTTATTTTTCTCATGCAAAAAGTTTGACCTAGTGAGCTTCCACTCAGTTTATCTCACAAATCTATTAACACATTCACTGCCAAGCACTCGGATCCAAGTACATAGGGTCCGCAGATCTTCAAATCAGGTTTCAAAAAACAATCAATTTCCTTTTTTTTTTAAAGAAACATTTATTTACCAATCAATCGTTTACATGTACGTTGATAAATAATATTTCAAAATAATTGGTTTCCATAGATGATGTGTTTATGTGGCAGTGAATATGTTAGGCCGTTTTTTTTAACGTTTTTCAATTCCGCCTATGATATCACTTTCTCTTCTGTGCTATGCAAGCCACATGGTAGTGGCTGGTTTCCTTATATTTCTTCACCACTTTGCTATGCTTTGTTATTATTGCTTAGCTTAGACTAAATTCTATTTTGCGGAAGCTTTCATCAACATATTTTAAATTAACTTATTCGTTAACAGTTTTGGAAATGGTATCGACTTTTCGTAATTCATAGTATTCATTATCATAATCCCACGCACAATGTTTATTCATAGACTTTTCTCAGAGACCTCTACTCTCAGTCCTGCGCTGTCTGCATCCAACAGATTTCCACGATCTTCATCAGATCCCCGGTCCAGTACTTTCCAGCATGGTCGGTATTACCAAAACGGTTTTATTTTATTTCCTGTGTCAGTATTGATCCGTTTGTAGCTGATAAATTTCCATAGGAATAACATACACATCGTCTAAACTCAACAAACCCTGTACACAGTATACACAAGCAATTTTTTTAACGATATAGCATAATAGCTTACTATTTACTTTATTAGGATTTATCTTGACTCTAGTAGACTCCGTATATGTGAAGCATTAACAAATCTACAGCTGTTGATAGGAAGCTAACTTGATTCGGGAAAGTACTCGCCGTCGTCCAATATTTAGGATCAAACGGACAAATATTTTCCTACCCTGTCAACGCTGCTATAACTCATCTTCCATTCCAACCTCCGCTGCCTCTTGTTTCTCCTCGTATTTCTTCAACAGCCAAGGTTTCGTGTGCGAAAACAATTCTAATAAATATTCTGTTTGAATTATTTTTTTTGCTGTAGTTTTACTTTTTTCCAATTGTAGGACAGAGAGTTTAATTTCTTTTATTTATTATGTCACTTTTTCCTCTTACTTGACATTTTATTTTAATTTCTTTCTCTTTTTATTTATTTACTTAATTACTGTTGGAGGAAATTTACTTACCATAATTTTATATTATGCTACGGACAATTTAACCATGAAACAATACGGGTACAATATAGTGCTTCGAAAGCATACTAATCATACGTTATGACTAAGTGCTCAAGTTATGAAATAACTTGGGTAACGAGACTTAACACTTTACGTCTTATAGCGAAGAGCGCAATGTGGTGCTGTGTACCTTCTTAGCTACTAATCACCAAGTGAACGCTTTCTTTGTCTTGTCGCCTCATTGAATAAAAAAAACATGCTTTTACCATCAGGACTTCCTCGTATCGTCGTTTTGGTAATATACAAGATATTTTTTTTAAACTTTATCTAGTTCATTGTTGGGAACACTAATGCTGATAAAGGTGATATAGATGACGTCATAAAAAAACACTCGACAAATGTTTTGTGTGATGGTGATGTAAGTATAATGGAAAGCAACGCATGTCAGGAGATGTCAAACTGTGTGTGGGTCACATAATTCAGCCGAATTATTCTTGAACACGCCTGTGACGTCATGGCGTGGCGATGCCACTTCCGGCGCGCCGCCACTCACACCATCCGCACCGCCGTGTACACCGTAGAGTGAAGTTTACATTATTGACAATTTTGCATTAACTATGATTTAGTCAAGTGTGTGTACGAAATTCGTTGAGGTCGTCGTAAAGCCGACCACAGTTAAACCAGTCATTAAAATTGAGATGGATATGATGGTTCTCAGTCATATCCGGTTCCAAACGATCAACCGGAATTGGCGCCGGAAGTCACTTAGTATCATAACTATGGATAATTTTGACATTATTCTTATACAAATTAGTTCTTCGTACAAAAATTCATATTTATATGTATATACTTCCGGTATAACCGTATAACCGGAAGTGAGATCAAAAGTCACTAAGTACATTAATGGTACATAAGTAATAGTGTTATTCGAAAAAAGACAATAATTACATACTTCCGGTTCTGGTCGAACAACCGGAAGCTTGCCAAAATTTGAATATTATTAATAATATTTTCAAATTACTATTTGGCGATAGAGCTAGAAGCTGCGGTGGTACCCGCTTAGAGAGTCTCCAGCAACAGACACCTACCAGCATAAAAAGGGGGTGTAAAGGGTGTTACACAACTACTCACGAGACCGAAGCTCACCTCACCTGCTAATCAACAAATGAGGGGGCCCCTTCGATCTCGCATAAAATCAACATGGTTGGAAACGGCCTCAAACCTCTCAACATTGGGCGAGGCCTATATCAAGTGGTAGACTTATATTAACAGATGATGATGATAAAACTAAAATTTCAAACCAATCGTCGATATAACAAACTGTGTCCGTAATGAGATATCATAACGTGTTATCAGTGCCTCGTCGTTATTGGCAAATATATCACGATGAGATAAACCTGCACGTAATAACGAAACGCCACTCCGGCAGCTGTTGAAGCGCTAACGGGACTAGAATGAAGTTCCTCTCATCCATCAAAATCAGCTCATCACAATCTGGAGTGATGGTGTTATTCATAATTTCTCGCGGTCCACAGCGGAACATACAATCAATCAAATCCTTACGAGACTGCTTAAATTTAAGCTTGATAGACCTCTCTCAGCATTGGAGCTTTTGGGCGACCACTCTGGCCCAATGCGGGTTGGTTAGAAGCCAGAGTCAGGCTGCAGATTAGCAGGCAGCACCATGAGCAGGTGAGGACGTTTGAGTCCTGGACATGTGGGACCCCTTACACCCCTTAATTAAACATAACCTAAGTAAACCCAGATTCAATATATAAGCTCTTTAAACCCACCTCTCTTTTTTGGGACAGTGTTTTAAATAAACAACTCGCGTCTACGCAAGACGTTACCAAGTCAAAAGCTCCTAATCTACCTTCCTTAAGCCATGATAGCTTAGTGGTTTGAACGCCTGTCTTCCGACGGTACCAGGTTCGAATCCGGCTTGCACCAGTGAATTTTGCAATTTATATGCAGTTAGTATAACACTAATATCACGTGTTTTAAAGCATCTATCAAATCGCGTGGCTGTAAACATTAAAAAATATACCTTCCTAAAAATAAGGGGGGAAAGGAAAACGTTAGTGGAAACGTAACAAATGTTTTGACCTCCGCAAGGAATCCGGCCGGGAGTGAGAGAAACAATAAATTACGTTAAAACGCGTACTGAACCGAGGCCGACTGCAGGCCGCAGCAACTGGACCGACCATCTGCTGAAGATCACTTCTCCTGCATGATGATGTAATAGTTTTAAAAATTTACTTTATATATATACAGCATGTTATCCAATAAGTTGACATAGCGACAATCCATTCTGCACGGACGCCAAGAAAGGAAAGATATTAGTAGGATATTTACAGCTTTGAATTGGTGGTATCTTTCTGGTGACAGAGATCGTCTAGGTAGTTACCACCGCAGCTCCTGTTTCTACAGTTAAGTAGTATCGTCAAGTAGATTACTGGAGTAACGAGACTTAAGTCTCAAAGCGAGTGTAATGGGATATTGTGTATAGCATCTTATCCGACGGCACGTTATGTGCAAGCGTATTACTTACCCAAATCCTATCTTAGTTTGGGAAAGACTATCTCTACCAGTGGACGTGTATCAGCTGATGATGATGTATAAATACCCGTTGGACGTCCACTGCTGGACATCTCTTGTAAAGTATCCCACAAAACACGATCTCGTGATATTTGGATTCAACTGCTCCCAGCGACTGTATATCAGTCTAGTTACTACGAGGTTTGCTAACGCTACGCTCTCCAGTTCATATTCATACTATAGATATATTCTGGACACTTCACAATCACAAGGTGGTAGTGTATATAGTTCACGTGCAATCGCACGACACGGTCGTACGACACAGTCGCAAGGTACAGTCGCACACCGCGCAGCCGCCTAAACGCACTAATTAACCTCCGCTCCGGAACCCATAAATCGCCTCTAACTCTACATTCTTCTTCGTTACTGCTGGTTTCTTGCACGGTTTTTTTTTCCGAGAATTCCTTCACTTATACTTTACTGTATTTGTTTTCGTTCCAAAGGTCAAATGTTATTTTATTTTTTATTTATTTAATGTTTTTGGAAGTCAAGGGTCTAACAGTACTTAAACATTTTGCAGTTGTATCTACAGAATTCCCCGCGGCACCAACTTCTTCTTCTAAATGTTTACCTTCATGACCGATGGTCGTGGTCATCATGTGTAGTGAACCAGGCGATGACTTACTAATCAGTTATAATGTAGTTGTGTTGGCCTTGCCTTCTCTATTCCACATAGCAGTCCGACCGCGGATGGTCATCACAAAGATATATAAGTTTCTTCACGTCGTTTTCCTTTGCCGTCAGAGCACATGTTGTTAGTTGGTGTTATAGTAACTGCACGTAAATTCAAAAATTCGTCGGAGCAGGCCGGATTAGAACCCGGTACCTACGGAGAAGGCTGGCTTACAAACCACTAGGCTATCAGACTCACCAACTTGTGCAGTTATGGTCTAATTTAATTCTACTCCCCTCAAAGCATCATTTGTATGGAGCTGGTTAAAATTCCATGTAAGCGCAAATTGTGCAGAGGTAAAAGGGAATTTTTTTTTTCAACTCCCATATACCACCTTTTGACGCAATGCATGAACATGCGCGCTCTGAAGCAAAAGTCGGAAAAGCTTTCATTAAAACTAGACTAGTTGTTTTTTTTTTCTTGGTAAAAGATGACCTTATTTCGCGCCGTTCCGAGATTCCGCAGCAGGTAATAGCCTCTATTCATCGGGCTTTGTGAAAGGTTTTAGAACGATCCCTGGCTTGTGTGTGGTATTAAATGTGGTGAGATAGTGAACGTCTCCGAGGTTCGCAATCGTGATGGTGCAGAAGATGAACGAGTGACGTACGAACCATTACAATTGATATCTCTTCAGCAAACATAAATAAATTTGAAAGGAGCTGTAGCTGATGAAACCATTGTTTTGAATGGACTTGATAAGATATAAAGGGTTCCACACAACTACTCACAGGACCCAAGCCAACCTCACCTGCTAATGAGCCCTGCTAATCAATGAAACTCTAGCTCCCCACACTCGCATTGGGCCAGCATGGACGGAGACGGCCCAGATCCTCCCCAAATTAGGGATTGCCTATATATGACTTGATATCCCTGATCTCAAGTTGATTGATGCAGACGTAACATCTCTGCGCTTTTTTATGAAATAAATATGAGGAGGTAATTTTTTTTTATTCAATGAATCGAAAAGATGAGCTAGGCATTCACCTGATGATAAGTGATGCGACTGCCAATAACAACGTGGCACTGGTTAAGATGTACACAGCATCATATTGCGCTCGCTGTTTGAGACGTAAATTAACTCTTGTTACATCAGTTTCACTAGCATCAAATAACATTAAGATATTTACCAAAATTTGTTAGAGATACATAAATAATAAATAATAGTAAATAAATACAAATTAAATTTTATAATCTTTTGTTTCGATTTTAAATAAGTTTTGTTAAAAAACAGGATTCGAATACTTTCACTTCATAACATAGTAGATCATTGTTATTTAGTTAAACTTACCAAATCTCTTTAGTTATAGATAACCTAAGACAGATTTTTTTATTTTATTTTCTTTATTCAGAAAACCAACAGCGTAAACAATATAAAATAATTTCTATAAATATATTAAGAGGTAAAGCTAATTAGAGGTTTCCATATATAACTTAATAACATG
>DWLS01003903.1:0-14868 GCA_018246255.1 Pachliopta kotzebuea | reverse complement strand
ATGCCGTAGCTTCTATTCAGCTGCCAAACAGTAGTGTAAAAAACTAGTATTAGGTTTGAAGGGCATTGTAGCTATTGAAATTACTGAGGTAATGAGACTTGACATCTTATGTCCCAAGGCGACAAGAACAATGTGATGCAGTGTATATCATCCTATCTAGTGCCACGTTCATGAGAAAGCGTATTTTACATCTATATCGTAAACGTTTCTCTAGTTTTTCGTTACGACAAATTAATAAAAAATAAAATTATAGATTTGGGACGAATTACCGATTTTTACTTATACGTTTGTTACGTTAGGACGTGGTGACGTAAATAAAAAATTGTTAACTAAAATTTTAATATTATGTAAAAACAAATGGACAACTAATATGAAAATCTTTTTTTTATTCATTGTAAGATTTCAGATGAAAACTTTATTAAAATAAGTCGGGATTCCACGGAGCGTAATACCCCACAAAACCTTCCAGTCCGAAAGCCTCTCACTTTGGCGATATCAAATTCAACTCGTATTAAACCCTCTCTGAAATAATTTTGATAGCTGCAGAGCTGAATGGGTTAGCGGGTAGCGCCGCAAAGCGCCGCAGCGCCAAACCATTATAACACTAATCGGCAGAGTGCCGGCTCTCTAAATATCGCTTTTACACATATTTATCGAACCATAAATAACGACTCTATGAAAAATATAAATGCTCCCTTTTTTCTATCGCTTTCCGAGTTTTTGCGTTTTTTTTCATAGAGTCAAAAGCTTGAACAGACCACTTTCGCATTATGGAATTGCCAAAACTCCATTTTGATAGCTATAAAAATACGGCGCAACAAATATTTCTTTCATTGTAATATGTACCCTATTCCGTAGGAATAAGGTAAATTTTTCTTTTAATGTATTTTTAGTTAGTGTGTTTAGCAAGTTGAGTCAACAGTGAGCGTAGAAATGAGATATTTTGGCAGTATTACGCAAATTGGATAGCTTTCAACACTCAACGAAGTTCGGAACTTTCGCGGGGTAAATTGAATTAAAAATATCATAAGACGCAAACATGTATGGAGGCTGTAATGATGTTGCCTCAAAGTGCAGCTGAAGATGCACTTTGTAGTCAATCTAATGCAACTCGTATACTTTTAATAACATTTTCATAAAATATTTTAAATCTGCTTTAAGCATAATATTTACTTACGATGTTAATATTTGAATAACATTGATAAAAGTTCTTAAAATTATTACAAAATAGCATGTTTTATTAATATGAATATGGGATCATCTTCGCGGGGGACTTTTACCAGCAGTGGGCATCTATCGTCTGTTAATAATGATGATGATAGTACGTGAACTAGCTTTTTATAAATTTTATACTGGTAGTAAGTTACCGATACTAGTAACTGTAACATTGTTGCTTGAATTTCTACAGCCAAACAGTATACTACAAATGTTATTGTGTTCTGGTTAATAAATTAATTAAAATTACGGTGAAAACAAGACAGCAACGTGTGAAGCAGTGTATGGGATCCTAACTCCAGCCACATTGTTACATAACTATATAACTTCTGATTATTTTAGTTCTCTTGATACAGGTCAGTCGATTAGTTGCGGAGATGACTAGATCTTGTTCTTGTGGGTTTTCTTATTTAATTTTATTAAATACATTAAAGTAGTTATTTCAATCGTCTTTTATAAAATTTGAATGAAAAGTTATACTTTTCGGTAATAAAATATTAGTATGGTCTTTTACTGTTTTAATGTCTGCAACGATTTATTAAGATCTTTACTTTTATTAATAAAATTTTGTTACTTTTGATAATTCTGTACAATGCGTTTTTGAAAAAATATAATCTGTAGTGTAACAAAGGTAAACATGTTTAAATGTTCAACAGTTATTTAATAACGTATTTTGTCAATAGGCAGCTCATGAAGTATATGAAAAAACAAATCAAAACCACGTCGAAAAACAGGACCTCGGTAATTTTTGATAATTACATAGTAGCAGCCTAAAATTACCCGATCGGACTACTTGAGCGTGGGATGAAGACAACACACACATACATATATACATACATACGTCAATAATTGTTCCTTATTAAAATGGCCGCTAATCTTCTTACGGAGCGGAGCGGAGCGGAGTAAAGGGGAACGGAGAGCGCTCCATCGCATAATGCCTAAGAATCGACAGCTATAATTTCTGTTCAATCAAGATTTAATTGTTTTAATGAGGCTACATGCGTGAACCGCCGGCCCAATTATTGTTTATTTTTAATCGCCTCCAGTGCCTTTTTATGTTCGCAACCAGCTCGGCATGGGCCCCTCGGGTGATCATTTTCATTATTTTAATAATGTAAACTCCCAATAATAATTTACTGTGATTTGGGGCTAAACACGTTAAGATGTATTTATGAAGTCCCCGGTATCGGAGATTGAGCACCACGACTTGTTTATTTCATCCTCTGTTAGCAGCGTTATAAATTAATTATAATTATTGGAACTAAACTATGGTTAATTTTTAATGTTTCATTACTAGTTTTTTTTTGAGTTATACTATGAGACTCGTGATGTTCACTTGGTGCTAAGCGGAAGTGCAAGGGTAGTATACATCGCATTGTATTGGTCATCTTGAATCATAAGACGTTAATTCTCGTTTTCTCAGCAATTTAACTAACTACAGCGGCATTCAAATCTAAACACATTAATGTTTGGAGAGTACTGTTTGATGGTAAAACACATTGGTACATGTAAATGACTGTTGTCGTTACAATATATTAAACGGTATTAGACATTTTTCACCAATGTTCTTAAAGTGTCACCACCTTCCGATGGTCGGTGATCATTAAGACAACCTGCTGTTTTTTTTATTGATTACGTTTTATAGAAACTCTAAATAATAACCGCAAGATAATGATCTATATTATAAAACTTTTAAAAAGATTCTTGAACTTATTTAGACTTTTATAAATAACAAAATATCTTTGTAAGATGTCCTCTTACTAACTTGATTTCAAACGACATAAAGCATTTCACATTAAATCAGGCACGATCGAGTCACATTCGAAACCCTATTATAATAATATTGGTAACTTATAAGCCAAATAATGCTACACTGTTTACACCAAAAGGTATGATAAGTATTAAAATAACAATAAAATTCTCAATTTAATATGTTTCTTATCGATATATTGCGCTATATTTTAAATATTATATTAGGAAGTTGAAAACTTGTCTTAGCTTTTTACTGACGGTTTACGCCGATATAACAGAGTTCGATGAGTCGGTTAAGCATATATAAATGTTTGATATTTTATGTTACATGTGTACGTGATCCCACTCTACATTCGATGAGGTTAACTGAGTAAATAGCATTAACCACCAAAATTGTCCATTTTACTAAAAGCGGGCAAACCTCAATTAGTTCCAATTGTAATAGTGACGTTGAAGAAATAAATAAGACCTGGGTCCATTAGAGGAGAGTTAATCTCGATGACGGAACACATTAGTGGCGGCGGTAATGAGCGGTGCGTGAACCTCGCCGGGGAACGATTTACGGACTCCTAAAGGCATTTGGAAGTGCACTGCTTAGACGGTCATTTTTACAGCACGAGCTCATTGACGCCCGCTGCAAATTGTGTTATTTACGGCACGCGTGTAAACGTTATAAATAAACGATGCCGATTGTTAGCTATAAAAAAGTCCCTACGGTATTATTTGTTTAAGTGGTCTTAAATAATTTAGATTTTTAAAATCTTCTTAAGTATGCTTTTTAGGAAAAACGTTGTACATTCGTTTTTCTACTAACTTATTCGCTTATGTTATTCCCGGAATTGGTAGTAAAATAGATTTTATTGTATTATTTGCGTAAATGTACTCAAGTTATTAAATATGATATTTAGATGTATGTAACTAATAAGAGGTCCTTTGCAATTTATTATAGCACTTGGACAAAATGATAACGTTTATGGTTATCCCCGGGCTGTGATTAGAGAATTTGCGTGTATTGTTACAGAGTAGAGCTGTTGGTTGTAGTTACGTTGCGGCGGCAATAAATACTGTGCACTGACACCTCAATTTTGAAAATCTAAAGGTCTATAAAGTTCGACGAGAGCAATGATAGAAAATTAGCAACATCCTAGTAAGAGTTGGGGTGAGGTATAGCTGGCCCGCGGCGGTGGCGGCCGAACAATGGCCGCGTACGCGCACCACACGCCACGACGGGTCCCGGGACTGCCCTGACCGCTGTGACAGAGACAATCATACGTGAAAATGAGTAACTAGATAAGGACAAAAACATAGATCGTGTGTTATTGATTTATTCTGTCTAATTATCGAATAATAATTTAGTTTGCATCATTCGTTATGACATTATAATAATTTAGATGTATTGCATCGGGTCCTAAGCGGTGACTGTGCGCTGGCTAGGTGAGCAAGGATTGATAATAATCGCCCGCAAAGTATAATGGCTTACACCCACGGATAATTATTGTTGTGTAGTCGTGAGTTCGTGAGACGATGGAATAGTGGAATGCATCTCCTTCGGGGGTTGCGCCGCGCAGGTCGCTCCGCCGCCCGCGTAAATAACTGATCTCCTTCCCGTGCTAATGATAGTGCGGCTAAGCTTCGCGTCTCCGCCAATACTTGATATACTTCTTTAAATATGTTAATATACATAAGTGTACTCAAATTTTTGCGTAATAAAAACGAATTGTCATTCGCTGGTAAAAATTACGGGGACATATATATATATTTTAATGTATTATGTTATTATTTCGAAGGTTCGTTGAAGCGAGTTGCGTGTAATTGAGTTTAACTCATATACCACGTTAATATCCGCGTTAAATCGCTCACAGTTCAAATGCTATGAACAAACCTCCCGAAGCGGTATTTAGAAAGAAATTGCCGGACATGTAAATTCCGGGAAGCGTAATAAAAGTCGGACGAGACTCAAAACTGCTGGAAGTTACAATGAAGTCATTCCTTTGTCAGGCGTCGGATGCCGGATCACCACCGCCCGGGGGTTAGGTCCGCGGAATGCATCGCAACAAACGTACGGAGGTTGCATTGACGTTTGGTCACGGGGCATCGCCGAGCGTACTTCTCTTGCAACGTTAATGGTCTATAGTGGCCGTCGGCTCCGTTATCCCTCGTAGCTAATGATTGGCCGGCATTAAGTCCCAGCCGTTCCATGCGATTATTGGATCTAACAGATAATTTTATATCGCATTGTCCCGGAGCGTAAAATTTTCTGTTGTTATTACGGGATCTCGAGCGCGCGGGCCCCGATGAGAGATGTCTGTATCTCTCCATCGCGAGTTTCGAGCGCTGAACAAATTAGCAATTAACTTTATGTACCTAAGCGAAATTGCATTGTTTCTGTTTCTTTTGGGATTCCTATCACGTTAAAATGTACGTTATCAATTTATTGTGATATAACTAATTAACATTCATGCTCTAAATCCTTCAAGTAGCGAAGAGAATAAGTTTATGCCTTAATTTTTTTAAAGCCTTAACTTTTGTTAAGTTGTTGGTCCATATTCCCCGTGTTGCTTAGTATAACATTTTTGTGACTTTTAAACTAATGTATTTAAAAATTGGTTAATGTAACTATGGTTACAAGAAATCTCGCCTAAACATTTATTTTTCATTGTATTCTTTTACTTCCAAGCTACGAAGCTTACTTTAAGTACTACATAGTTGACAATTTGAGTTTCTTATAACAACGTTGTTAGGTTAGCGAGTTAGTAAGATAATATAACATCTAAATAACAATATAATTGTAATAAATGCCACAGATGATAACGGGTGATTTTATGAAGAAATTACGAATAGAATTATCTTAGTACGGGCGAGATGTCGGGCTCGCACCTTCAGCTCACGAGCGCAGGTCTTCCCGCGCCGGTAATGAGCCCTCTAAATCAAACAATAGCATTAAAGTGTCAATACGGCCGCGATAACACCTCGGCGTTTTCTTTTACAAGCGGAATTATGCCCATAAATTCGCAATGGGCCCGCTCCGATCCGCAAGCGACGCCGCGATACTGTTACCTTTGCGTCGGGCCACTTTGTTATCCGATGTCTCTCATTTTGGTATTAGATGTATTCATAAATAACTAACTCGTAACAATTAGCTGTATTTCTACATTTGACTATTTTAAAACTTTTACAATCGTTATTTATGTTTATGTTTAAATATCAACTCCATCACTTCACCTATCAAAGCATCTCTCCACCTCCTAAGTTGACTGGCAGAGAATGCCCAATAGCATTAAGTCCGCCTATTGGAACCTAATTTTAGATGTTTTCAATAAAGATTTAAATAAATAAATGTAAATTATAATAACTTATCCAAATGCGATAATATCCATAAAATTTTATGTTCTTCTGGCCAAAAGTATTTTGCATTTGAACATACGATAAATAGATCGTTTTGGTTTATAATTTGAGATGGGTTATTGGTGTCACCTTTTGCACTGGATAGGATTACTATGAGAACCTAAAGAAGACACGGAAGACTGTACTACCTGTCGCTGCATGATCGTACCGCACGTCTTACAGTCCTTAAATATTTCTTTGAAATTTTATCATTTTATTGTTATTTCAGGGTTAAAGGTAACATCTGGGGAACTGTGATCTGGATATGTAACTATTCCTTAACGTAGCACTTGAAACATTAATCACCGATTGTCTGGTACATCAAAAGAAATGAGGTAATTATTCTATTTATAAGTAGATATAAGTTATGCAATAAAGAATAATATAGCGTCGACGATATTATCATATATATGATGTTAAGGTTTATTGAAAGTTGTTAAGGTTCATTGAATAGCTCTTTTTAAGTATTCTTTTTTTATGAAAAAAGATTACGTAAATGTATTCCTAGAGTTTCTTGTTAATTATTGCCACAAAAGAACTCCCAGCAAACTTCAAAAAATATCGATCAAAAGATTCATCGAAAAATGATATGTCTTTTTAATTGGATTGGTGTCAATAGACTCTTGTCTATCCTCTCGGGCAGTTTGTGCTAAGGGGTTGCTTATGCGTTTGTATAGTTGTACAAATTGCACGCCCCGTGTTTATCTGCGCCGCGCCCCTGACCCCTAGCTCCTATTTATCTTGAACCCCTTCACGCCGGCGACATTCGATTGACTTTGTAGCATTTTGTTCGAACATTACAGTTCGAATTACTTTTCGATAAGAGAATGCTGAACAATAATAAGACACTACGTTACTTTACTGTTAAGTAGCAAAAAGCGTTTCTTATCCATGTCTTCTGGAAAATGGTAACACTTAACCGTAGTAATTTTCATTCACTGGAATATTAATTATCCAATATAGTAGTAAAGTGCAGATTAAGGGTATAGAGAGCTCTTATAGAAACATGTCGGTTAGCTTATAATGTTTTGCTGCAACTTCTGTGAGATCTGGGGTCTTACCTAAACGATTATGGCAGTCGTTTTGTGCTTATATTTTACAAATTAAATTATCGACTCATGTCTCATTCATTCATTATCAGGATTATGCAAGAAACTAAATGTTATTATTATTCCCAAAAACAATAGTAATCCTATTAGACCTTTAATAGTGTGTAAAGTGTGAGAAAGACTTCTCTCTTGTGACAAATCATATTGGTGGAACAAGTTTGTAAATGCATGTATGTATACAATTTAATTATTTAAACAATGAATAGACAATTAATCTCATATTCTTTTATAATGACATACAAAATCGAGTAAGTGTATTGTCGTAGAAGTTCGTAACACTACTGAGCTCCTAATCCTCATTGAGATGCTCAGGGTAAGCAGTGAGCCCATTAATCACCTCCTCCTGGCGCCAAACTTTGTCTATTCAAGCGAAGCTTCACCTGACTGGGATATTTTCTTTAACTTTTAAGCTTTGTACCAAAACTTTTGATGGACTCGTGTTTTAAGCATGTTTAATAGTAATATATCTTCCAACGGAAACAGAGATTTTATGTTATGTAGAATAATCAGAAAGTAAAATATTGTCTAATTCATTATCAAATTGTGCTAATGCATGTTTTTTATACAGAACTAATGATTTGTTAATTAATTTTCTCTATTGTTTACATTTCTGCGTTATACTAAAAAGGTTTGGTTTTAAAATTGTATGAAGTCCTCTATTAAAATATACAAGAAAAATTTAATGATGGAGTGAAGCCAGCAAATTATTATTAATCTCATAACATTAGGCATCATTTCAATGTAACTCAGAATTAGTTCCACCTTATTGCCGACTTGAGAATTTTTATCACAGCTAAAGCAATCAGAGCGCCAATAATTTCCCTCATAATGACTTGGCGGTCGTAAAATTTGAGCATTGCGCCAAAATGGTGGCACATTAAAATTCTCTCCCCATCGTTATAACTGGAGTTATCGGCGGGCACCGATCCGCCGCCGACGATCGGGACAATCGGCATTTCCATCTCAATCGCGCCTCCCCCTCACCCCTCGACCTCCCGCCGCCCTCCCCGACCCCTCCTTTTCGTCCTAGTACACCCGCACCAGTTAGTTTTCTTTTTTAAATCGCGCGTTAAGGATTTGGCGTGAATGCGTGAAGGGTTGCTTCCTCCCCGCCCGGACGTCCTGCCCCCTTATATGTCCTCATCTCGTTCGCGACACACGCTGCTAAGGGCCCAGTAGGAAATTCATTTCTTCTTTTGTTACATACAGACGGTACGAACTTGAAAAAATCCTATTTAAAAAATGGCGGCGTCAAACATTGCTTTAGTCCTTAAATTTGGATTTAGTTTCAAATGTTTTTTTGAAAGAACAAAATTATTTTTCTTGATTATTTTTTTATAATGGGAAAAATACTATAAAAGAGTATAGAACTTTCTCCAACGACTTGTTTAGTTAAGAGAACTATATAGTTACTATCTAAAAATTTAAATATAAAAATAAGTCCATCACTTGGAAATGGCTGTAGTGCAACTATGTCTCATATATGTAAAATAATGCGGCCGATATATCCTTAACCTCCTTCGGAGGGGGTTAAAGAGGGTGTGTGGGGTTAGAGAAGACCCCCCGCGAGCGACTTATTCCGATATAATCAATAACTTAGTGAGATCCCCTTTGCATCCGGCCGCGTGACAGTTGCTCCAATCGAACGGGCTAAGGGTTGTTTCTATACTTTTTTGTTCAAACACTGTCTGATTAGAGCAGCGTCGGGGCCCTGACGCTTTTTGAAGTTGATGTTGTTTCACGAATGGCTTGGTCTCACTCATTGCTCATTTTTCGCTCTTTCGGTAATAAGTGTTTACCTTCCGATTTTACTTGCTCTACTCCTAGCAGGTGTATACAAATATTAGTTTAAGGAAACTTATTTGCATAATTTTATAATTTATCCTTCAGCCAATGCCGTGTTGTGTTTATACATTGAATAATATGAAATAGCTCAAAAATTATGTACAAGAAAATTGTTATATTTTAATAAACAAAGACACAAGTTTTAAAATTTACTAATTGTAATGAAAAATTTCTGGTATAACTCTTATTGCATAAATGAGTACTCTGATAATTATAGGTGTTAAAAAAGATGCACAAATCAATATAATTATTATTGTTTTGCTTTGTTCCCAGGAATTTTCATTAGCATTTATGAAAAAATTCGATATATGTAGCTTTCTAATTAATTTTAAAAACTATTTTTTTGTAGAGTCGCTGAATATCTAGTGTATCTAAAAGCGTTATATATAAATTCCAAGGTATTGACGGGTTGAAATTCAGATACATTTTAAATTATGTGTCCTGTAAACTCAGAACGTTTTCTAGAAATGATAGAAAGCTTTTATTACATTATTACGCCTGGTTCTATCACTAAGAAGTAGTATGAATTTGTTTCGGTTTAAAGGGAGCTATAGCTAATAAAATTACTTGAAAAATGGTACTTAACTTAATATTTCGTTTTTGATATCAAACACAGTGTGGTGCAGTGTAAATATCCTGGCTAATGCCATTGGTACTATTGGTATTAGTACAAGTAAGTATTATGCGTGAGTTTTGAATGAATTTCTCCATTTAGTACTTGCTTTGGGTTAACACTTAATCTTGATCTCACGAGGTGTTAACAGATAATGAGGTCGTGCATGTTGTTCGTGTACTTCCTTGAAAACTCGGGTACACATTAGTTGACATCCGGAACACAGCAATGCTATTTTGGTGCCGGTTTTATAATACAGGGGTGGTAGCTGGCTTAGCGGTTTTGAAAAATGTTGCTACAAACTCAACTCCAAAACATGTAGCATCGTTATAAAATTTCTGAGTGAGTCTCAAAAATGTTGTAATGAATCTTACTGTATTACTATTTAGAAATGTGTTTTTTTTTCCATAAATTTGTTTTCGTACACTGGTAAGGTGTACCAATATTTAAATGTTTCTTAATATTAATTAAAGTAATTTTATAAGTAATGAATTTAAAAACCTCGCATCGATTTATTCACTGCAATAAATAGTACCATTAAAAACATTCAAAAACCTGTTAACAAGTAACTTTTTTTACTTGTGGTAAGACTTTGCAATGCGGATAAATTTAATGATCTATAACTCGATTGCAGATCTGCAGACCTTTAAAATGGAGATGATCATTAAAATTCAAATACTTATTTGCTCATCAGCGTTTGTTGTTTGTGAAGGTGTCTGTTCGTAGAACGACTTTTACAAACGTTCTGTTAAAAGTTGATTCTTTGAATGAAAAATGTTCCTTTTCACTGTACAAAGCCTTTAATATTTTAATGTAGGGTACTATTAATTCTTTTCATATCTATACTTCGTGTACTCGCACAAATTCTTTGTTTTTCTGTAGGCATGCACGCTTATCTTTAAAAGATTTGTACAGATTTTGTTCCAGTGTACTTGATAGAAAGAGGGAGACCAGAAGATGAATTTTTGCATAATTCATGAATGTTTTATGTATATATATATCGACTTATCACGATTTAAGTCAAAGAAGTTGGTAAAACGTTGGTAAAGAATTTACGTTTCCTGCGTGCTTTGTGTAATCCGTTTCCTACAAACGGCAATATTATAAAGAAATTGGTCTGGATAGATTAACAAAAAAGCCTTTCATTATATATAGGTTGTTATAAACTTTATTTGTTTTTGAGATTCTAATTCTAAACTATGCCGTTTTGCTCTTGATTTCGTTTCTGTTCTCGTTTCTGCTGGTTTTCTTACTCTTGCTACGTTTTTCACAAAATAATATTTCAGTATCGAAACTTACCATCAGTTCGCGCCGAATAGTATATGTGAAAATGTTCAACCAAAATTAATGGTTGTTATATAAGTGATATATAACTGCAGGATTCGGTTAATTAATTTATGAATAACACTTAACCTTATTTTTCGTATGAAAATACAAATTTGACTGTTTTAATTGGTCCAGAGGCAGCACATTAACTTGACAAAGATGATGTATTGTAAATCAATGATTTAGTAAAGACCGTACCGTAGGTTAGAAGGAGGATGGTAGTAATATAGGATTGGACGGTGAGGAGACTTGTGGAAGACTTATGTAAAGCACTAATTCGCTGCTTGCTAATGTTTATAAACATACTACCAATTTTGTGCTGGTAGAATACTGCCACAGGAAGTGGAATTGATGCTGATAGACTCTAATTGCTGATACTTAATTGGACATTGAAGTCGTACTCGTCTTGTTGCCTTTAGTTATAATATGGAATTTATATGAAATATTGGAGCATTAAGGAGGCATCTGATAATGTGTTATATGTATTTCTTTTGCGATGTAATATTTTGTAGATAAATGAATGTGAATTTGTTAGAAGTAAGTAATAACTGAGTTATAAAAGTGGCAACTACGCTCATATTTGACTCTAAAAAAGGCCGATTGCACACCTAAAAGCTTTTTTATTCTGTATCGTTCTTCTTCGTATTGTGTGTAAGAGTCCTGCCTTTCTATTTATTTGTTATTTTTACTTTTTTTCCCTCTTTTCCTATTTTCCCTAACCTGTCTATCCGTTCATACTACATTACCTTCTTTCACTCTTTCTATATATCGTTATCTTTTGTCGTCTTCTAAGTATCGCCTCTCAATCCAAATTTTACTGCATTCTAAGTATTTTTATTATTTCTCTCTTTAATCTTTACGTTATATATTACATATATACTAAAATATTACTTGTTATATTTGTTTTTATTATTCTCCCCACTACCTCTTTGGCAACCTTTATAAATATGCGGTGGTTTTGTCATCACTCCGGTTTAGAAAAAATATTTTTTAAAAAATCATGTTTTAAGAACAACAGTTTTAAAGACATGTATACCGCGCCGGCTTGTCGGATGATTAGCCTTGATTGTCTTGTGTGTTAAGTGGGCTGCCAATGTATTCTACCAGCTGTTTTGTTATGAAGTGATGAACGTGAAAATAAAACTCCGGTATTCTGATAAACTAACTTTGAGTTTATTTTTACCATTTACACTTGACAATGTATTCGAAATCTGTTGTCGGCTACAGATGGCTCGCGTAGTATGCGCGTATGTCGCGCACAGCGGGACTACGCTCACGGCATGCTGCCAACGGAATCTATGCCCTGCTGTATTACTACCAAAATATACCTCCATTAAATTGACACAATTGCTTTGGGTTACATAAACAAACTTTCGGTTAAAACAAAGTATACATACAAACAAATCAACCGTCCAATAAACATTAAAACTCATGTTCGACGACAATGATTACATAGAATTTTGATACAGATTATAATAGTAGGAACGGTATATTTCACTAGTAAAGAATTTTTTAAAATAATTTTAGTATTACAATACTCAGTATTAGGAACTATGATAGACAAGAGAGCTACCTTTAAGATATAAACTTATCATCGTAAACAACATTATCTAAAGAAATATGAAAGTGCACATTAATAATATCAAGAGAACAACGAAATAATAATAATACAAAGGTACAGAATAGTTTCACTTACAGGAAAATAGAAAACAAAGCGGAACAAAGCTTAAATTAAACAAACAACAGCCGTGGCGGCACCGCTAGTAGCATTTACAACAGACTAATACGAATTAATCTTAAATATTATCTTTGTCTTCGGAAAGTATAGTGAAACTCTAGATGCGATAATATTGAAATATACATAGGAACCATGATTCATTCCGCGGGCTCTCGTCCGCGGAGACACAACATCGTAATACCGACATGTGAACCTACGCTAAACCAAACTTACGTTACTCCCGACAAACCGAACGAAATAAACAGGCCCCGCCGAGCGGACCGGCAGGCGACGCCGCGCGGTGGAGCTGGCCAGCGGCCTGGCGCCGCCTCAACAAACTTCAATAGCTTTTTATTTCAATACAATACTAAACCTTCAACTAAATAATCATGTTATAAAGACGCGCGCCTTCGCGTAGGCGCGCTGCCTGCCCGCGGTGCTCACATGCAATATCACTTCTAACCTTCCCAATGCCTAACTACTTGCCTTCATTATCCAGCCACTGGTTCTTAATAACTGATGATTGATTTAATTGGTACGCACAAATAAACTACAAAAGCAATCATAATTTTATTAGTACTTTTTTTCATATCGTATCTTTCAGTAGTTGTTTCGTTAGAGGCACTTGTAAGGCTTAAATTGAACAATTATCATTGTAATAAATCGTATACGGCAAAGCCTCAAAACAATTGTTTTACTACATGGAAGATGAAGTTAATTAAAAAAAAGTTGTTGTTGATCAGAACTGTATTAATTATAAAAAAATATAATTTAAATATAAACACAATAACGATTCTGTGTTAAGATAACCGTACGGCATTAGAAGGGGCAGCGCGCGCAGGCAGCGGCCTGTTGCAGACAACAGGTATAACAAGGACCGGTAACCGGTGGAATAAAACATTGCACATTAAAAAAACAAACTCAATGTTGTAGTAGGACCGCTCGTAGATAAAATATTGTATTAGACTCCGCTAGATAAAATGTAAATATGTAAAATACTTTAAATAACGTGAACTGTGCCATCGAAAATATAAGGGACTCCACGCACACGGTAAAGTGATGAGTGTACACGCAGGGGGCGGGCGCGGGGCGGGCGCGGGGCCGCCGCGCGTGTACCGCCATGCCTTTGCACTCTCACTTACGCCACTACTAATAATTATTATAATATCAATAAAAATTCAAGAATCACACTTAGTTCCAAAATAAACTCACTTGTATGCGAGGTAGGCTGGGCGCTGGCGCGCAGCCCGAGTTTCGAGTTCGTTCGTTTTGGAAAAGTTTGCTACGATAATAATTATAATTAATCGTTACAATAAGCCTACGCGGTGTCGTCGCGTCTCCACGGGCGGCTCAGCGGGCTCTGCGGGCCTAGCGGGCTGGGCGGGCCCGGCTGGCCCGCCGCTGCTGCGCTCCCGTCACCTCCAGCTCAAGCCGGCGCTGCGGCGGCCGGCGGACGGTCGCGAGATGGTGCTCCCGTGCGCGCACCCCGCGCGAGTGGACGACCGCTCTACTGCCTAACATACGTACCTAACTTCGCTTCATGTTTAAAAAAATCATACGTATATCACTATATATATCTTCATACATTTACGATGCGTCAGGAACTTCTTACGAGAACATATCTATGCCTAAAATTAGAACGATTATATGTATGTATTACATAGCTTTAAACAATAATTAAATCGTAATTATCAATATCGATAATATTATATGCCATAAAGATAGGAACTTGCTTTCCTGGGAGACGATGTTAAAGTATGGGGCCGCGCCGGCGCGGTTCCGCAACGATAAACGTATATAATAAAACCTGTCTAACGTATGATATGAATGCGGGCGCGCGCCGCGGCGCCGCCCCCCCCGCCCCGTGCGGCGGCGGTCGCGTATAAACCACTCCCCGCCCACCCGAC
>DWLS01003902.1:0-14868 GCA_018246255.1 Pachliopta kotzebuea | reverse complement strand
TGGTAAAAACTACTATTTTTGATCAAATGTCTAATTGTTGTTCTAAAAATAACAATTTGATCTTTATTTTAAAATTTAGAAAATTTAGAATATACGTACCATTAATTAAGCTCATATAAGTTTGGATGTTTAATTACTTTAATATACAGCTTATATCTAACTACTGGAAGACAGTAATAATGAAAACGTATGAATATTTATTTTATGAGACTTTCACTTATGTAACGACATACATTATATAATATAACTCAAGGAAAGTAGCAGGTGTTACATTTGAGAAAGTGAAATGTCAATATTGATGATTTGATATCTCTCTTACTCGCAGATAGTATAGAAGATATTAGCTAGTATTTTATTGTTATTGTAATGAAATTAAGTAAGAAGTTATAGTTAAGTAAGAATGAAATGAAGTAATGTCTTATTGAGTAGCTTAAGTGATATGTACTACTGGGTAAAGCTTACTTAGGCGAACTTACTTGAAGTGCGATTGTTCTTACCCCATCTTAAACTAAAAAATTACAATGAATATAAGTTTAATAAAATAGTTAAATTCAATTTTTTTCATGAGGCTATCAAACATTACTTGATGGTGAGTTGTACTCTAGCCCATAATAACGTGGCGCTAGTTAAGACGGTATACTCAAACCCATATTACGCTCATCGCTTTAAGATATGTGAAGTCTCGTTACCCCAGTAATTTCACTAGCATACTGCATTCTTCAAACCGCAACACAGTAATGTTTGCACATTACTATTTGGCGGTAGAAATACGAGCTGCGACGGTACCTAACTAGACGGTCCCGTCATAAGACCTACCAGTAAAGTAATTCCTACCTACATTTGTCACTAATTATTTTAAACAATATGAAATTGTTTCAAATGCCTTTCACATTTAGTTCATAAGAAATATATAAATAAGTATGAAAAAATTGCCCACTTAGTATTCCCAACACCGTTTTGACCCGCGCCTGTGAACCAGCTTTAAGAGTAATATAAAGACGGACTTCTAGCATGCTAAAGAAGATCATCTTTTATATAATAACGTTTGTTTTGGGATCATCATTATTAATATCAATTGATCATTTCAGAACTTGATTACGTATCAAGTATATATATTTATTGTACTCGTGATAGGTCTCTCTTGACGGAGACCGCTTAAGTTGATACCACCGCAGCTCCTATTCCTATCGCCTAATAGTTATGTGCGAACATTACTGTGTTCCTATAACTGATCATGTGGCATGTCAGGATATTTACACTGCATAATAAATACATACTAAAATCATGAGTGTTTCAAAAAAATTGTTATCGCTATAGCTTCGATCAGAGTGAGAAAAAGAAACCCAATAATCAGAATACTAAGTGGGCAATTTATTCATACTTATTTATGAATATTTCCTATGAACTATATGTGAAAGGCATTTGAAACAATTTCATATTGTTTAAAATAATTAGTGACAAATGAAGGTAGGAATCACTTTACTGGTGGTAGGTCTTATGCCGGAGATCGTATAGGTGCCACCGCAGCTCCTATTAGTTACCGCCAAATAGTAATCTACAAACGTTACTATGTTCCGATTTGAAGGGTACTGTATGCTATTGAAATTACTGGGGTAACGAAATTTAACAACTGACGTCTCAAGGCGACGATCGCGAAACGGTGCTATATACCATCTTAACAATCGTCATGTTATGGTCAAGTGTGTCACTTACTATCAGGTGACCGCCTTGCTTGTCTCGTCGCTTTGTCTAATTAAATAAAATATCAGGTATTTGAACTTATATTGTAACAATAGCTAATAAAAACGAGGCTATTTTACAAAGAGATTTCAAAGTCTAGATTTCTTTTAGTATTTATATAATAAGGTTGAAACTGCCTCATCGCCCTGTTTACAGGTAACAGGGGATCTGAGCAATCAGCCTTACTAAGGCTTCTTTGTATTTCTTCAGAGTTAATAAGATTTCGACATTGGAACATCTTTCCTAAGGTTTCTCTTCAGCGGTACAAAAAGTTTTGGTTATATGAGAAATATCGCCTACTGAGTATTAATATCGTGTCGTTAAAAATAATACTCATTTCTGCGTAATCGAATATTAGAGGAGGCTTTGATTCGTATTCGCGGACTGAATTTCTCAGGTTTCTATACATACCTATATCTTAATAATGTTCTCTACATTTGAAGGTTTTTGTTTGACTAATCAACGCTACGAGTAAAACTTTCACTTTGTAAAAGATACGCCTGCCTTTAATACGGCGCTGGTTAAGATGGTATACAACACCACATTGCGCGCAAAGCCTTAAAAATTAGTTAAATCTCGTTACCCCGGTAATTTCACTAACTACAACGCCGTTCAAAAGATAGTAATGTTTGCACTGTTTGTCGGCTGCAATAGGAGCTGCTGGAATACACATATGAGGGCGATGGTGGACTTATAATATGAGAAAGGTCAGTATGTATATAATATATACATATATGGATAATAAATACATACATAGTAATGATAGTTGACATGGACTCATGAAGGAAAAGGATATATCAAAGTGAATACGGTTGATAAATATATATCACATTTAATGCCCACAGATGGGATTCGAAGTTATTTCTATATGGATGAGTACGACAATGAATTTTTTAATACGTGAGTTAGCTAAAGCTATCGGGTGGAAGGGTTTTTAAAAACTACATGCTTGGGACTACTGCCTCAAGCTATGATGTGAAGTTAATAAAAACTGAGAGAGAACTGATTTTATTTAGTAATACAAACTTCTTATATACTAAGGTTATACAATGGCTCCTTATGGATAGTTTATAAACTATATGTGATTAATGGATCTGTTATCCGAGTATAACGGGTTTCTATTTCAGTTTATCAGTAATTGATTCCTTTGTTCATTGTCGGTTTTTCTCTTATGACGATATAACTCGTGTTACCACATATACTGGGATAGGGAATTTCTTTTATTTTTCTTTATCTTTTAATTTTTCCTCTACCGTGCAGTTTATCTAAAGAGTGAATAGGCATTTGCAAGGTTAATGCGCTTTACCAATATAGACCACATCATCACTTAACACTAGGTTCGACATGAACCTTTATAAAAAAAAACCTTTCCTCTTCTACTTTCACAATTTCTCCATCTTTCACTTCTCGCACGCATTTCTTCCCAGACTGAGATAAGTACGGATATTTTTAATGAGTACTGTTACGGCGAAACGAAACTTTCAGTTGGTTTTTTCGCGCTGGTAACATCATCTCTTTTTTTGTTCCTTTTTAACCCTACAAATTAAAAATTTGTATAACGTCTCTAGCACCAATATACTTATAACGATTAGACCTATAGTATAAAACTTTTTACATAAAATTCAAATAAATTCGTAAAAAACTTCGATGTTTGTTATTGCTACACGTCTGGAAGAACCCCGCAAAGATCGCTACAAGTACAGAGAGGATTTTATTTATGCCTTATTTAAATAAGAATGTTCGTCCGTCTGCCCGTCAATCTCGAGAATTTTCAAGAATTTTCAATCTCGAGAACTACAATTTGAAGGAGGCTGAAATTTGTCATACAGACAGATCTCGCTTAGATAAGATCAGAGCCGTTGGAATTTTATTGGTATGTGGTCGATATCCCGAGGTAAGGATGTCCAGAGTTTCAGAATTTCGTATGGGCCACTTGTATATTTTTACTTGAACTTCCCCCTTCGTATTTTTGGTAAGGGTCGTGTCGTTCTTTATGATTTTTGTGCTATTTAATTTCTTTCTCTTTTCCATTTCCCTAACTTCTCCTTTCATTAAGCAATTTCCTTCTTACTTTCTTTAATCTTATCTTTTTCTCCTTTCAGGGATCGCCTCCCATTCCTAATGTTACCGCGGCATTTATTACATAATATAGTTTTTCCATTGCTTACTTTTTGTACATTAAAATTTTTTTTCTTATCTATTCATTTTCTACATATTACTTTGACTAATTTATGACTAACTTTTAATGCGGAATTGTCTTGTTTTGTTTTATTGTCCTTTTCGTTACCTTTTTACAAAATTTTTCAAATATACGACGACTTCCGTCGTCACTCATCAGAGAGGCGATGCTACCAGCATTTCTTTTCCGAGTATGATTTCAATTTCGGCTCTCTATTACTAGAAGTACAGTTCGACGGCTGTCGCCGGTCATAGTCAGCCGTCAAATATTTTCATTAAAGCCGGAAGCCGCCACCGCGTGAGTCAAGCTTTCGGATATTTAAATTAAACCGAGTCCGCCGTTTTAATTGCGCTCTGTATTAATCATAATGCGCTGACTGTTTGTCCGTCCGCGCGTTTCATGTGGAAATTAATGGAATAATTGCGGTCGCGGCGGATTACCCGCTTTCCATTTTAATTCATAACGAGCGCCAAGGGTCCAATTTAAAAACTGGAAACGGAAACGTGTCCGCGGATACTTGGATAATACTTCGGATCATCTACCCGCTTTTATAGCCCTTCAATCTCTTCTTCATCTTATATTTAACATTCATCTTACTTTTTACCACGCACAACTACTTTGTTGAATCAGTTGTAGTCAGCGGTATTTCCGAACCAGTATAAAATAGGGCCTTCAAGACAAAAGCGTACCACTTCCTCCTTCAAGGTCAGCAGCCACGTCCATACAGGTGTTGCGACTGTCCATGGGCATCAGTAATCACACCATGTATACTGTTCGCTCGTTTGCCCACGTTTATTTATAAAAAAAAAATTTCAGTACTAAATTTATACCAACAACGATTATCTCAAATTTTTTCTTCTCTTGCCCTATATTCAAGGCTTTTGTCATGTCAATTAATACTAATTACGCCTTACAATTATACATAGTTTATAATAACGTAGTTATTTAAAAGTATTGTAGAACAATAATACAACATGCACAAGAAGAGAAGTAGAAGGAAAATTTAAATAAAGAAATACTTTGAAAAAAAGTTAGGAATAGATATAGTGTAATTCCCTGTGCAAATTTGCGGAGGAATGTTTGTAAAAAATGTAGTTATTGGTATAATGTATTACATATACAAATATTTAACTATATATAATATATTTGAACCAGGAAGTATATGTAATTATAACGTAAGGACGTAGTCTCTTACAGCACAGGTTTGCCTAGTGAAGGGCCATAGGAAAATCAAAGTAAGAAAAGTTTCTTTTATTATAAATAAAAAAAATACTATCTTATTATTTACCATCACAAAACTGTTGTACATATACATATTTATATATAATCAGAGCTATTTGTTTTTATTTCTATTGTAGTACATATCTTTTGACAATATATTATAAACTTATTACTAACTGATATACTTATTATTTACTTGTTTAAACTATCTATATCTATTCTTAATCCTAGTTCCTGTACTGTATTACTGTAACAACCTATCAATAGGATACTCAGTACGTGAGTTTACTTAATGTTCCCATTGCTGGGAGTCGAAGCCTTCTCTGTCAATCAGACAAGAACATATCCCACCATGTTTACCAAATACTGGTTTATATCATATATATATGAGACTTGTAACTCTTGATACTTGTCGGTATACTATCATAGTTTTCCATCGCATTAAACTCAAATAGTTGCAAACATTACTGTGTTCCGATTTGAAGGGTGGTGTATGCTAGTGAAATTACTGGGGTAACGAGACTTAACACCTTCAGTATCAAGGTGACGAATGCAAAGTGGTGCTGTGTATACGAGCTTAACCTCTTATCATCAGGTGAACACCATGTTCAACTCGTCACCTGATGAATAAAAAAACATGTGGAATCCAACTCAGATCTGTTCGACATCTTCATGAGAAGTTATATACAAAATTAATTATCTTAAAATTATGTTGTACATCATTGTAATGTTTATATGGTGAAGTCGTGATGGTGTAATGGTTTGAACGCCAGCCTTCCACTCCGAAGATACTGGGTTCGAATCTGGCCTGCACCAATGATTTTTTCCATTTATGTGTAATTAATATAACACCAACTAATATCACGTGTATCAAAACGCGTGTTAAGTTTAGATAGATAGACTGTTTATTGTTCCACAAAAAACACACACATACATATACATGGACAAACAAAAGATTAAATATACAAATACTAACATATTCAGAGATTTTAAGACTAAATACGAATAACAATTAAATACAGAGAAAAACGATTTGTTTGTGCTGCAGTGGTACAATGGGCCGAAGCTCAGTGGATCGCTCACCTGCTGGAGGTGAGACACTGATGAAAGTCGATAAAACTACTTGTAGCTCCAACTATTTGTATTAATTATATGTTTCGTTATAGTTTAATGGTTCGCTTAAATATTTTGGAGTATGACAGAAAATGTTGCAGGCCAGTGCAGTGTTTTTTAAAAATTTTGTTTTTCCAGTAAGAAAAGTTTAAATTTTTGTTTGAAATTGTAAACATTGTTTAATAAACCAGATAGTATTTGATGTAAGGTGTTGAGGGTGGGTGTAAATCAGCGTGATGACCGAGCATGTGAGGCTTCGGCTGATAGATGTAGGGAATATGTAAGGTAAACAGGCGAAGACTTTCCGTGGGCTCGGGTAGAATTTTGAAGCGCCCTACAGAACTGCAGTAGAGTAGCGAAGTTAATAACACGTTGCGTTTAAGCTTCCCTATTATCCTCGGAGCTGGAGGGTGCTACGGCGTACTCTTTGTGGGACCACTTCGCTACACTGTAATCGTTAAATATTCGCGAAGCTTTTGCATAATGCGATGTATAATGCGCACAATAGACGGCACAGGTTTTATATTAATTTGTTTGTAATGATACTAGTAATTGCTCGTTGCATTCGCAAATAATAAATAATTTAAAATTAATAAATTCATCTATTATATATATATATAGCATATATCAGCCATTAAGTTGACATACCGGCATCCTATTCTGCAAGTACGCACGCCAAGAAGGGAAAGATATTAGTAGAATAATTCCTCTAGAATTTTCATAAGCCGATAATCATTCACCGGTGAACATAGGCCTTCCCTGATAATGGAATTTGGGCCATCGCCCACTACGCTGGCCCAATGCGAGTGGGAAGCCAGATCCTCGTTTGTTGAGTAGCAGGCTGCGCCACGAGCAGGTGACGTTGGCTTGGGTTCTATGAGTTGTTATACACCTGAGTAGAATAGTACAGAAGATTTAAAAACTTGAACTGATCTAACGGCTATTTCTCTCGGATAAGCGTAAACATACAAACTTTATATCATTGATTTTTTATTTATTTATTTATTATTATTACATTTAACAAATCATACATTAAACTTACTTGGTGCGAGTAAACATTGTATGTTTGTGATAGCACTGCACAAATTTACAGTAATATTAATTCCTACGTTCATTACTAATACTACAGCGCTTTAGTCTTTATACTAGTTAAAAAACTTAATTACTTTGAAAAAAGTTGACACTAAAAAATACATTAAAAGTTAAACTAGAAAATGAATTTGATTATTAAGTATAGTTTAGAGATTTCCTACTAGATTTTTAAATATTGAAGATCCTTGTTCTGTTAGAGAAACTTTTTTATATACCCTTTTTTGGGGGCTTTTAACCTGTGTTAGTTACGTCAGCCCCTTTTTTATACCTGATATAGCAACGTAAGGAGCAAGGAGTTCACCTGATAATAAGTGAGTCCCTTTGCTCCTAATATCGCGTCGCTGGTTAAGATGATATACCACATATACACTCGACGCCTTGAGACAAGTAAAATTATCCCAGTAATTTCACTAGCTACCCTTCAAACCGAAACACAGTAGTGTTTAGTACTATTTATCAGCTACAATATGCTATGAGATGCAGTGCACCAACGTAGCTGTTTCTAGCAACAAAGACTTTTTTTTGACGCTGGTGAAATCTTCAAAAGATACCCTGCTTCTGGAGTATAGTCAGAGTTATATGGGATTTATACTAACTAAAACCTCCTGGGTGGTGATCCTCAGAGCATTGCGAAAGGCCCCGGGATTTCCTACGGAACTCACCGGTGAGCAGATATCTACCATCAGTAAAGAAATCAGAACTTTAAATTCATACGCCATAAAGTCCGTTTTATATCCTAGTATTATTACTTGAAATAAACCTGTAAGTTTTCATTGAATATCTAGAACATGTAATAACCGGTTTAACCGCATGATTAATGATGAACTGTCCCACCAAGTTACACGTTAACCCGGGTTTAAGTTAAAAAAAGTCCGAATATTTTAAACTAATAGGTCATAATCTTGGTAATTTTCAAAATTAGTTTCAGGAGGTCGGAGAGTTCAAGTATTGATGGCAGTAAATTGATCGCTCCTAGGCGGACGCTAACCCCAGCTTTAAGCGACCGTGAGCTGAAAAGCTTCGCAAGCTTCGCCTGTTAATTAACTAATGGCGTATTATTAAAGCCAAATTAAATTGCATCTACTGTTAATGGCATCGTAATAGAAACTTAACCGTGATTCAACTAATCAGGTTATGAAGTAAATTAACCGTCTCCGTGGTGTTGAAAGCTTTCCTCGTCTACACTTTTGAGATCACAGCGAAGCTTAGATGATGAAAGCCTTTGTGGGAGGCAGGTAAGAATATTCCTTCTCTAATTCTAGCTTGACTTGTAAAAGATGAGTAAAAAATAAACTACAGTGACGAGATGAACAAGGAATACTTGATGGTAAGTGATACATATCACCACATTGCGCTCGTCTTGTGATGTAAGCTGTTAAGTCTCGTTATCCCAGTAATTTCTCTAACTATACCTTTCGTAGCAAAATAATATTTTTACACTGCTGTTTGTCAGCTGCAGTAAGACCAGTGGTGATAGCTACTTTCGTTATTATCATACTGCCATCACTAAACACCTTGCCATTGGAGAACCAGGAATCAATGATGCATAAGCTTATCTGAGATAAGATTAACAACTGCTCCTCATCAAGTTTTTGTTGCTAATCACTTACCATCAGATGGTTGTATGATATTGTGGTATATATATAACCAACATACCAAGTGCTAGTCAGAATGCATGGCATGGGCATGGACCACATCGAACAAGAGGTTAAGTTTATTTTATTAATTTTACTAACTACAGCTTATTTAGTAGGAATATAGTTATATATAAAAATTAGTTATAATATCATAATAGTTAATTATTGGCAATACCACGGCATTCTTCTTCTGTCGTTAATATGATATAGTTTCTATGTATAACTACTTAAGTATAATCACATGACTAAGGCTTAATTTATGAACTAATAAAGTAAGGTTTTTAAACAAAAAATGTAATAATCTGTGCGATATAAACTTGCGTAACATTTTTGTGACAGGCCTCACCCATATCACCTTTTAAATTGCTTTATCAAACTCTGTTCTATCTATTCCCAACACAACAATAGATCACCGATCACCAACATAAAGAGACCCTTCAACGCCTCTCATTATACAACAAAATATAGAAAAGTTGCGTACAAAACGGATTTAGTCGGAGATCTACATATAATTGGCGAGAATTCTTTTGTGGCACCATTACGACCTCGTGGGCGTATACAGTGCCATTTTTATAGTTACAATTAAGCTATTTTATTTTTTATAGACTTTATATAAATAAAACTATTTTTTTAGGCGACGAAACGAGTGAGGCGTTCACCTGATAGTAAGTGATACGCTTGGCCATAACACGGGGCTGGTTAGTATTGTATACACATCTTGTACAATATTGTATACTCATCTTTATAAGATTTGCAAAACAAATAGTGAATAAGGTAGTAAATGCAAACAAAATCAAATTTTTTATTAAAATGTTGTAACAGAGATATAGTAAAATATAAAGTAAAGAAATTAGATTAAAGGAAAAATAACAAGGTAAGAACGCAAAATGTAATAGACAAAAGATAAAGATAAAAAATTGTAAAATAAGTGTAGGAATGTGGTGGATTTTTGGTCTGAGAGACGATGCATGAGAGGAAAGATACAAGAGTGAAAGAAGATTAGATTATAGAAAAAATAAAGGAAAGAAAAGAACGAGTATAATAAAAATATGGCAATGACCCTTACCCACAACACGAAGAGGAACGATCATAGAAAAAAATGTATACCCATCACTAAATTGCATAGTCAAGTGACGTAAGGGGTTAAATCTCGTTGCCCTAGTAATTTCCTACAAACTAAAACATAGTAAAGTTTACTACTATTTGTCGGCTGCAATAGGAGCTGCGGTGGTACCTAGACGATCTCCGGCAACAGAGACCTACCAGCAAACAACACCACTAAAAACTAAAGTCTTGTCACTAATACTTGATCTATATTTAGTAAGTGTGGTGAATTAATAAACTTGTCTCTGTAAAGAGCTGGAGTACCAGCTGTGAGAAAAATAAGTGGACTTTTAATATCTTAAATTAAAAATAGCAATTCAAAGTAATGTATTCCTCATCAAACAATTGTTACGGTCACAACGATGTTGCTTAAATTTGAGAACACATTTGAATGCTGCTATCTCAAATAGTGACCACAGACCTACCGACTATGAATGAGCATAATGAATTCTAATGGACCGTGAAGGTCGATCACGGAATAGGCTATATATTCGCAATTGTCTTACATTATCCTGTAACCGGTTCAGCGTCAACAGGATTATGTCTTCGTTGACAATGGCTGGTATTTCCGACCATTAAGCCAAATGGTATATAAACATGCTAATCATACAATTTATATACAAATGTATAAACATATTTATATGTATATCCGTATACAACTCTTTCAACGACTATATAAAAATTTTATCGGTATTTTTAGTCTCTAACCACCAGAGTAAAAGAAACTGACGCGATGACTTAAATACTAATATATATAACACTTGTAGCTTCTAAACCGGAACAGCTGCATGGATACTCTTGCAGGATGAAATGAAGTACAGGTTAAGGAGATTAGAGATCCGAAATAAAAAGTATATCGGTCTTCCGGTTAAGGAGATATGAAAGGTTAAAGTTAGCACTGTGTAAGAGGGATAGAACAAAATTGAAAAATTTCACTGAGAATCGGGCTCATGACTTATCTGTTTAAAGGACAGAAATTATCGTATAGGCTATTCCGATACATTCTAATCTTATAAGGTATTGAAGACCCGGATAATAAGACAACACGTAATAGTATAGAAATTCGAGAAATTTTAAGCTAAGTCACTTCTATTTCAATGTTGCATTAAGACTATTTTCAGCGGTTGAAGTCCATCGATTAAAATGATGATGATGATGAAGAAGTCTATTATGTACAATAGGTCAATATTTAATAACTTCACCATATAATAAGTGTTTATGTGCTCAGATAGAGTAAAGTATCAACATCAATCAAAGGTTTTGAGCTGTCTTCCAATATGTTAGCTCTATGTGTTGGTGAGGAGGCAAAGCCTCGTTTGTTGATCAGCAGGGTGCACCACGAGCAGGTGAGATTTAGGTCCTGTATTTATTACACATGGAAATCTCCGGGCCTTTATGAACGTCTATAGACTGATAATAATAATAGTAATAATATTCATAATAAAATAAACATTTTATCCACTTCGTGATGAGAAGTTAATTCACATATCAAGGGTTTCACCGAAAAACTCGCTGTTGATCATGGGATAAAAAATAAAATTGTACCTTAAAAAACAAGAGCGGCCCAGTGAGCACCTGGCCTAATTACGAGACCTTAAGAACACCCATCAAACCTGTTCACACATACAAAAACGTTAACACAAAACACTGCACCTTAGTTATAACTTAATATTATCTATTGCTAGTAACGTAAAGTTCTTAATCGTTTGCCATATTAAAAATTGAAAATTGTCGATTTAATGAAACTTGTCCAGTTTTATTTTACGTTGTCATTTACTGGTTGGTTGTAAATATTACTGATGTACGGTCTCTACTAGAGATCGGATAGTAAGTACTGAAACTTTGATTTTGCGCAAAACTGTTGTACGCAAACATTACTGTATTTAAAGGGTGATATAAGCTAGTGAAATTACTGCGGTAACGAGACTTAATATCCTAAGTTATCTTCTCTGTAGCGTACTACTTTTAAGAGCACAGCTCGGTCTAAATTGTAAAACTTAAGTCAAACACCCCAACGCCTACGCAGCTACAGTACTTTGTATGTTCTAAACGGTTTCTTTGTCTCCCCTCCTCTCGCAACTTGGAGGAGGGCAAGGGGGAGGAGGGGGAGTTTCCCTATTTATAAAACATCGCTCCATTTTCCATACAATTTTATGGAATAAAACCAAGCACTGGAAGTAAATAGGTTACGCCCGATTCAGATGTCGTCCATCCATTCATACAACTGTACACTTGTCTGTATTCAATTCGAATTCTAATTTTTTTTTCCCTCACAAAATGTAATGGAAGTTAAATTAAGTTATAATATACCTTCCGGCTAAGTATCCGTCTTAATTAAATGTTATCTTTTGTACCGAAAATGTATTTAGATTTAATTTTTAACCGACACAATTGTACAGCGGCTTTAATAAAGGAGAGTTTGAATGACGGTACAGTTATTCTATACTCACCTTCTACTTCCAACAACTATATTACTGTGTTTAGATATATGTTTATATATTATTATTTTTTTAATTTAAGTCAAAGACATGAGCAATATGAGCTTTTTGGAAGCCATTTTGTATTTTTTTTATTATTGCTTTCATTACATAATATAAGAACTTAACTCTGACAAGGAACAATACTACAGTTAAATAAACAATTTGACTTTATAATATATATGTTACCGGAAATATATGTAATCCGTCATTGTATACAAAACCTAGGAAATGTGTACAATTCCGATACTATTTAGGAAATGTATAAAATATTGTTTGAAAAACTATTTAATGCATAGATATCCTAGGAAATGTGTAAACTTTCTCGGAATTGTATATAATTTCAATATCGTATCAGGAAAAGTAAATGCTTTCTGTATTAAAACACATTATTAATAATATTTTTTTTATTACAACACTTGTTGAGACAATCGGGTAACAGACATACCGTGAAATAATAATAATATGTTCATATTATCTTACTAATTAAAACTTCAAAAATCAACTTGTGTGTATTCAAAATGTATTACCTTTTAACGTATCACAAAATCAACTTATATTTATTCTTATAAAATCAATTGATTTTAGGAATTACATACATTTCCTAGGAATTGTATACAATGACGGATTTACATACATTTCCGTTAACATATACATTAATATTTATGGCTCTTCATCAGCCAATAGACGTCCACTGCTGGACATATGCTTCTCCAATAGTGGGTAGATTTTAACCATCTCCCACCACTGTGTGTGGGTTGAACCACCAATTAAAACGAATCTAACCAGGGTACTCCAAGTTACCTGAAGTAATTTAAATATGTATTACATTATATATTACATATATATACGGTCATAATGTTGTGCTTAGGAAATGACTACACTTAGCCACTGACTTGATGCTGTTTAATTCCATCACATTACGACCCTATCATTATTGTTTTAATTGAAGACTGCAGATAGTGAAGTTAGATATTTTGGGTCAACATCAAGAATAACAGCAAAGTAAAATCTTCATCACCAGCCCATAAAGGTCCTCTGGACATAGACCTACTCCAATAGTGGGGATATTTGAGCCGTCTCCCATCACGCTGGCCCAATGCGGGTTGTTGGGGAACCAGAGCCTCTGTTGATTAGCAGGCTGCACTATCACCAGGTGAGGTTGGTTTGGGTTTCTTTATACCCCTTAATATTTATTTATTCTTTATGTACACTTACACGTATATAAAACAAAACTATTTAATAAAAGTAACAATCATATTGTCACAAAGGCGAGCTTAACCCTAAGAAGAGTTCTCTTCCAGCATACCCAAATAGGAAGGATATACTATTTTAATTATTTGTTTAGGTGTACCGTGTACTAGTAATAGTAACATATAAGGAAATATATCGCAAGTAAACAATAGAGTAAATATAAATATATATGTTAATAATACTAATGAATTATTAACTATTCAAACATTAACAAATAATAACGTCAGAAGGCCGAAAATTTAAAATGAACTGAAAAATTAGGTTCAAAAATTTGACTTTATTAATAGACTATTTACACTACAACCGAGTGCAAAAAAATTACTTGTCGCCGGTACGTTGCAATGGTTTGAGCAAACACGAAACACACATACAGTTGTTCAGTGGAAAGTAAATATTGACCGCGGTACGGAAGCCTGGACGTGGACTGGAAGAGAGAATAAATGTAAAGGCAAACACAGTTCATTTAAATTCATTCATTACTTTATTACATCGGTAACTGTATCAATCAGTCGTGATAGCCTAGTGGTTTGAACGTCTGCCTTCAACTCCGAAGATATCGGGTTCAAATCCGGCATCAATGAATTGTTAAATTTATGTGTAGTTAGTATATCAACTAATATCACGTGATTTAAACATCAAAACAAACAACAAGACATGTATCAAATCGCGTGGCTATAAACATTAAAAAAAATGATCTCTCCACAATATGGGGACCCTCAAAACCTATATTATATATAACTTGTAGGATACTTAGATAATGTTTCAAGTATGTTTATTACAAGTAAGTTCGTTCACAACTTTTAGAGTCATATATTTCATCACGTGATTTAAGACTTGTATTAAATCGCGTTGTTTAAACATTAGAATAAAACTGTATTAATCTCTTCTTCTTTCTTTCTCCTGCCCTGGTCCCACTTTATGTAGGGTCGGCACATCATGTTCTTCTCTTCCAGTCTCGCCTATCAGCCGTCATTTCATCGGTTACCCCTTTCTTACTCATGTCATCCTTCACACAATCCATCCATCTTTTCTTAGGTCTATCTCGACCCAC
>DWLS01003901.1:0-14869 GCA_018246255.1 Pachliopta kotzebuea | reverse complement strand
TAATTTTTCACTTGACTAAAAATTCCACAATGTTTACGTAAAAAAAAAGAAAAAAGTCACTTTCTTAGGTCAATCAGCTTATGTGGCCTCTCTTATTGCTGCCTAATTTAAATGTGGCCTCTAATGGTAAAAAGGTTCCCCACTTCTGGTATATACCATCTAAACTAGCGCCAAGTTGTTATCGGTAAGCATATCACTTAACATCGGGTAATCACCCTTTTCGACTCGTCCAAGTTGTTGAGTAAAAAAATCTTGCGCCCATTGTTATGGGCCCAGCGCTTTCCTTAACGCGAACGTCCTATTAAAATTAATTATTTATAGTGTTTAAAGTCGTCTCAAGCACTTGTTTGATTGTTATTTTATTTTAAAAGTCGGTAAAGAAATAAACTGATACTAAGGCGATCGTTTTCTACCTTGAGTTTAGTTTCGCTTTTTTGCCTGATTGAATTAACGGTAATGTATTTTCTTTTAGTAGGGTACAATTAGATGTAAGTAATTTGCAGTTTCCATCATCAGGAAATTGCCGTATACATAGTTCACCATTTTGATTTACATCGTAATAATTACTTTTAGCCTTACTTATTAATTAGTTAGTTAATTAAATTATTAGAAAAGTTTATTGAGATTTTGTTAGTACTGCAACATTCTTTATTTAACAGTAAACTGCAAAAAAATTATAAATAATAAGGTTGTTTGCCTATCCTTACCTAATTTAATATAGATAAAGAAAAATAAAGTTAGTTTACGTCGTTTTACCTGAATGAAGTTAAATAATTACAAAGTACAAGAGATTTTTAAAGGTAAAAGAACTTGGATTATTTCAGGCGCCTATAAAACTACTTCGTATTTTTTCTCAATAATATATTGTTATTGCTTAATATAGTAGAGAAAGGTTATAAAAATAATAAATTTATTTAATATACGACTTATAAGCGAAATATTTCGAATTTGTTGCGGTTAAATTTGTATTTAATTCAAAATTAAATTTATTTGGTTACCGAAAACTTGTAGGACGCGTGAAGTAAAAGTTTTGATTAATGGCACTTTTTGGTATGAGTTCGTGCATTGCTTTTTTGTTACTCTTTAATATAATAACTTCCTCCAAAAGCTTATTCGTTTTTGAAGTGTTTATTGGTTTGTAATGTAGTTTCAAACATTGTCAATATATTATTATCAGACTAAGGTTTTTGTTAATTAACATAAATATGTATTACGAAGTATTAAACAAATGGTTTCGTTTTTAATACATAAGGGAAATGTTGGAAATACTCGTTGCTTTCGATACATTAAAAATATTTATAGTTTTTATTAGGCACTTGATTTTCGCCTAGTTTAAGAATAATTTTTTATTAATTTATTATGTAAAGTATTACTTTTTTATTAGTCTAAAACAGATTTATTATCAGAAATATATTAAAACTTTATTGTACAAAATTGTATGTAACTTAAGACTATTTGGGCTCCATTAACACAAAGGATTTTAATAAATTAAGACGGCGATAAGCCAGTGAATCTAAATCACATACACTCATTTTATTACACATTTATAGCTTTCCTTGAAAAGAAAAAGAGCATAATTTTATATAATTCTTTAGATTGTCTATAATTATTCCACAACTTTCGAACTTTCAAAAAGAATTTTGTATACTTTTCCGACAATCCGGTATAAAGTGAAATATTCACTAAGAGTTATACAAAAATAACATAAAAAGCTAAGGAAACAATGATAATATTAAATTGAAGAACTGAACAGGTCATAACAGGGACAAGATCAAAAAGGCCTGAAACTTTCTTAACAGATATCGTCTATGTATTTACCATTGCAATGCCTATTTCATTTGCATCGCAAAGAAATTGTTTGCAAACATTTGTTTTTATATAGTGTCTTCATGTGAAAAGGACGGTGTAGTGGAAACAGAACGTTACTTCTTATGATGTAGAGCTTAAAGTGATGTTATGAAATGTCTGAACTATACTCCGCTATATTTTTCAAGGAAAAGCGTAATGTTTATCATTACTAGGAGAGTCGTTTTTTTATTTGACGACAAGAGGAGAGGAGCAAGGTGACCGGATGGTAAGTGACAACGAAGCGCTGGATAAGATTGTATACACAGCACAAAACTTGAGCCATAAGGTGTTAAGTCTCTTCATTAGTCATTAACAGCCTGCGGCGGTCCATTGCTGCACATAGGCTTCTTTAGTAATTTCATTAGCATACAACACTCTTCAAGCAGGAACACAGTAACGTTTGCACATTACTATTTCGAGGCAGAAACATGAGCTACTGTGGTACTTACCTAGACATTCTTCCTGAGACCTGCCTCCAGTATTAGTACCAGATATATTGATATAGAGTCCTACTCGTTATGCCAATACTTTGTAAAAGTAATACCATATAAAATAAAGGTGATTTATGAAGTAAATCCTTAGTAATATTTGAGATTGAAAAGAAAAGTACTGAAATAAGTCTGGATATAATCTGATTTCAGGTCACGCCCGAGCAGGTAGCCACTGCTGAGATAATGTAATGTAATTACCGTCTCGCCCTCAACGAACCAACTCATTACGGATAATTTGATGAGACGGATCAATGTGAAGAGTGAGCTCTGCTGATTTGGTTTACTTTTTCAACAACAATTTTTCCTAGTCCCCATGTGAAAGACCTTAGAACATCCCTTCCCCTATTTAATGGCGATTGAGAAAGAACAACTTAACAGCAACTGCTTTATTCCTGAAAGTTAAATCAACTTATTTTCAAATTCCAGAAGCTTGTGTTTAGAAATTAATTTCTATATGCTGATTATAATGATGATATTTTATTTCTCATTCAATTTTATTCTTTACCTTAAGAAAATTACCCCCGCATAAAGAATATCAATATAGAGTCTGCAACTGCCGGTAACTTGCTGTTTATACTGATTATTAGTTTAATGAATACCTTTATTGATGAATATTTTTATTTCGTTACAGAGTAATCTTATTATGGTATAAGGTAAAAACATTCGGGTACAAACAAATTCAGTATTCTTTCGGTGAATCCATCCAATCCAATTGTTTATTCCAATAACATGCAAATTGCCATTCATTTGCATAATTTCAATTTAGTAAGAGGCCAGCGAATCCGTATGACGCTATTGAGCAATTCAGTTCCCATAGATGTAATCAACTGTTATACAATAGAATTAACATGCTCCAAGGTTCAATTTCTCAGACGCCTGGGAGTTCCTTTATCTAAAAATTTAAAATATCCTGTGAATCTATTTATATTCTTTAAAAAATATAATTATTCACAAAAAAAATTCACGCTTAATGATAAAAACTGATTCCACTGAATTTTTAAAGGTGGTAGTAGGTCTTCGTTGCCGGAGACCGTCTAGATAGGTACTACTGCAGATCCTATTTCTACCGCTAAATACTGATGCGCAAAAAGTATTGTGTTCCGGTTTGAAGGGTGCTGTATGCTAGTGAAATTACTGCGGTAACGACACAACAACTTATGTCTCAAGGCTACGAGTGCAATATGATGCGGTGTATACTATCTTAACCAGCGCCACGTTGTTATGGGCTATTATTTAACGTCAAATAAAACAAAAATAATGAATATTTCAAACTTAAATGTTTTCTTTCCGCTTATGGGTCAATATTTTTTTAGGATACTATCAATGCGCAAAAAGTTCCTATTTTAAATAAATATAAGCCTTCAACTTAGAACCTACACCTTTGTCACCAGTTAAAGATAAATTCATACTTGAAAGTTATTGTGTATTAGTTAGTAAGTGCTTAACCGTTTATAGATTCTTTTAAGTTGTTTATGTTTTTGTTCCTTAAACTATCTTCCAAGTGCTTACTTGCTTTAATAATTATTTCTGACACAGTTTATGAAGCCCATGCATTTTACTTAATGCTTCAATTTGTAAAAAAACATATAACATATATTAACTTATTAATATACGGGTATACACATTTTCCATATGAATCAGGAAAACAGATAATTCACGTTTTAATCGTTCATATTTTAGTGATGATCAGTATTACAACAAAATAATAATTTAAAGAAGAATTATAAATTATATTTTTCTAGTAGAAAACTAATACGAATACACAAAATGGTTCCGAGTATTGTTTTGTTAGTTAAATAATTAAGGTATAAAAATTAGAAGCTATTTTGTTACTCAAACTAGCTTAAATTGTTAAATCAATTCTTCATGTAAATCGAAAAATTGTTTTAATATTTATTAGTGTTTTTTTGGATACGGAGACGCTTGTTAAAAAAAGATTTATCGTTATTCATCATAAAGTTATATCGTTTTTTCTATTTTCATAACGGTTACTAGTAAAAGTTCTATGTTGTCGAAAAATTGTACTGTGCAAACTATGTTCTGGTTTGAAGATGTAGCTTGTAATATTACTGGGGTAACGAGACTCATATCCCAAAGCGATAAGCACAATGTAGTGTTTGTCACGAAATTGGTATCATTTACTACCAGTTGAACAACTTGTTCGTCTCAGCTCTTTGTAAATAAAAAAATGGTAAGTGATACGCCTTTCCTATAACAAAGTAGTGCCTCTTTGTACGTACAAAACAACGCCCTCGTTGTCTTCGTTGTTATACAAGACGGTCTAATTAGCCCAGTAAATTTATGCTCCTCGAATTGTATTGTCGGCTAGAACAGAAGTAAAGGCTTTGGTACCTTTATAATTATACAGTAGAATAATGCCTTGTAAATGTTTTCTGTAACTAAATATATTTATTTGTCACAAAAGTTGGCGCTGAATTCTCCAAGGTGAGCGTCGTATTGTTTAATAATTATTATTGTTTCAATAAACCCACCTCTCCGGAATAAAGGGTTCGCGTTATTTACGTAATTTAATAACAGACACAATCGCTTGGCTATGGAATAACAATAATGGAGCCATTAATTTAGCAGCGAGAGGTGTTCGTAATTGTTTAAGGACGATATACAACACAGGTATTATACAATTTAGTCGATTGCTTGATAACAAGTGAAGTATTTGAACCAATTATTTGAGATTAATAAACAGCTCTCTAAATCTGCCCACTATTGAAATCGAAGCATGCTCTCACAAGCCATTTATTCCTCAATCAAGTGAAAGATGTGTAACACGCAATTTCAGTTAAATAACTTAATTTATTTTAACAAAATTTGCTCTTTAATCTCTCTCATATGTCTCAATTAGGTACTCAAATATCTCATGTTTCTACCATTCTCTATTCAATCCATATTAGTTTTTTTAATAGGAATTTTCATACATGATAAATAATGTAAAAATTTTGTAGTCTAATACTTTTTGATATATATAATCAAGACAGCAGTAATGGAAAACCACGGTCGCTGTTCTAAACAGTATAAAACGGCAGAAATTCCAGAAATGTCGAGTTCGGTTAGGAACATATGAACTTATCCCGGAAACTAAACCAATTAATTAAAACTTTCACTACTACTTATATGTGTAGTTTCAGCTTTATTATAATAATATCTTGTTACAAGACATTGTATATATCGTGTATAAATTTAGTTTAATCCTTTTAATCAGAGACATGAAATTTGAAACATACATTTTTAGTTCCTTTTTATTTAGAACCCTAATAACTTTTTATGCAGTTACCTAACTTTCATTATAAGTTTTTATTAGAAAGAATATAACCTAGATGGTAATGTTAATTTTTAATCTTAAAATTTACAACCCCCTTGGTTGGAGTAAATAATTAAAGTTTATTTAGCTTCTTTTAGTATATTGCTTTTTTCATTCCGTTCCTATCCAAAGACAATGAAGTTTTTAATAAATAGGATTTAATAACACATAATATTATTAATAAATATAACGTAAAATACATTGTCTTCTTAGAATATTTACCCTTTAAAGTAGATACATGTTATATGAAATATATTTAAAGTTAATTAAACTTTTTATCGACTTTTCCAAAATTTGTTGATAACTAAAAAGAAACGGAGTAGTACCATTCGAAGTTTCTTATCAATCTTATATTTCAGAAACTATTGTTTTTACTTCTATTTATTTACTGATTTTTGAAAGTGGTCCTTTGTATTACGTTTTTATTTAAATGTTATAAAGTCTATGTGATAATTTTGATACAAATAAAGAGGATTTTAGATATTTAAATCATCATCAAACCAATCTACCACCGTCCATCTGAACATTTTCGCGCTTTGTGGAGCCCGTACTTAGTAATGAAATATTTAAGAAAGCATAAGAAGTTAATTATATTAATTTATTGTCTTGATAAAAATGTAGAACCATATTAGTAGCAACAGCGTATTGATTAATAATAACCGTGAAGAAAATTTTCGAAAACAATTCAAAGTAATTTTGGTTTGTTTGTTCGAGCAGGGATTTTTAAAAGAATTTCAGCTCTATAATTATGTTTGCTCTTCATCCATTGTTACATTGTGCTGTACCAATGCCGTTTTTAATTCGCTTCCTATCTTTCTTGTTAGTCATTTAATGCCGATCTGTTCAATGAGAAATCTTTTGTCAAAATACGTTGATACTCAATTAGTTTTCTTCAAAGCGAATAAGATTCCAACGGAACTGCTTGTACGTACGTTATAGGTAAGTTAATATACTTTACATTATATGAATAGGTAACCTTGTGTCAGCAGTTTTCTAACGAGGTGGTACCTAATTCGACCTACACAATATATAATGTTCTGTTGCTGATTTTGGATAGAGGTATGGTTTTATCGATTCACCGTTTTTGTTATTGGTTACTACAAACCTTCTGCCATGATAGTATCGTTTTGTTCTTTCTATTAACATATAGCAGCCTTTGATTTTTCGGCAACTTTTATCATCTACCTCGGTCTTATTATCAGTTAATGTCATATGAACTTGAGAGAGGAATTAGTCTTCTGTAAATCAAAAAGAAATATAAAGTTTTTTTTAGACAAAATAGATAAGTTATAGAAGTCATAGATAGAGTCTTTACTATTTACAAGGTTGGGTACTTGTTGGTATAAATAGAAAATTATATATTCCACTATTTATTAGTGTTTTTTTTTGATGCAAAGGCAAAGTTTTTTAGGATCGTCAAGTTTGAGAAATTATGCGGGTGTTAAATTCAGTATGGGGACCTTTTATGAAGGGTCGCCACATAGTTTTGTAATAACATGGAACTTGCTTTACGGAGACCGAGATGGTGGAACGTGAGTGTATTACAAAAACTTACATAACTAAGAAGCCTCGTGTTTATTACATGTAATATAATAACCTGACTAAAATACTTTTAGTCTTCTACACCCTCATTTGGTGTTTAATTAATATTAATTAAAAAATCCCTTTAAATTTAATTACTATTTTCCCATATATTAACGCTGCATTCTATGCAATAAATTTTCTGTAAACTCATTGTAAAAAATCACAAGATCATACTAGAGTTATATTTTACTAACAATAATTTGAAGGGTGCTTATATTACATTTCTTTATCCTTTCAATTGAGAATAGACGATGCCTTTAGAAGGGTTTGTGAAAAGATAGGGGTGTCTTTAAAAATAAAATCCATTAAAATTTGAATACCTTTGACACAATGCCCAGTTTTCACAATGCAAAAGCTTTTGTGCTTCAAATGAAGGAGCGAATAGTATTTTTATGTAAACTGAATACAGCTATTGGCCGTGTACTCATGTTTAACACACACAGATAGATATACACAGACACAGAGATTTATCTTTAAACAGTTAGAGGTTTTTTTTAAAAGAAATCTGTCAGCTGCTTGTCTTGCTGTGACTGATTATAGTAATAGTCGTAAAGAAATAATATTATTGAGAGTAATCTTGATATAATTGTCTTACAGTTATTATTATAATCATAGGTATTTATAACCATCGAAAAGAAGTAAGTTCTTAATCATAAAGCCATTTTAAATGTTTTTTAGTTCAAAAAAAGTTTAATTAAGTGGCTCGATGTTAATGGCTTTTATGATGCAGGGAATATTCTTAAAGTAGATTTAATTAAAAAATAACCTTAAATTAAAGCATAAGAAGTTTTTAATTTTATTTTTGAAGGAGCAAGTCATTTACTTGGTGGTTAATGATACATAACTTGTTTCGACTTATAATGACAGCTATACATTGTCTACGTCGTTTTAAAATATGTTTTAAGCTTCGTTAATAATTTATATATAATATATCTTAATAATTTATCTATAGCACCATTCTGCTATTTGGCAGCAGAAGCTTTGGTATCTACCTAGACGGTTCCCGATAAGAGATGTAATGTAATAGTAAGCGATTTTTTATTTGCTAAAGCTTTGTTTTGTATGACTTATATAATAATTTTTCTTTAACATAAAATAACGCTTTACTTTATGATGTTTTAATTTACGTGTTAAAGTATTACGTTAGCTGTACAATCCATAATCAGTTTCCCCCGGTTTTCTTCTACTTGTGCTTATTTGCAATTTATAGAACATACTCTTGTTCACTGCTATTCTTACTTAAACATTCTCCTAAAGTTAGGTTGTGTTGCGCATTTAAATTAGTTTACTTAAAGATATTATTCATAATTTTTAAGGTTGGTTTTTAACGTTATTTGCAATTTTATATAATACATTAAATATTATAATAATTTTAATACATTAAATTAATTGCCTATGGTATTGACTAAAATGTAATTATTTTAAATAAAGTCAAAATGCATGCTGAATAAATATATTGATAATGAATAAACTTTGCTTTCGGTTAATACGATTATGAATATCTAACATGGTATAAAATTTTATGTACTGTAACTCATAAAAGCAACGTATCGTATGTGACAGTATTAACTCGAAAGCTTTGTTATAAAAATTTACCGTTGTGTATAAATTTTATGATTTATGAAACTGAAGAATACTTCATGAATTTCTTAATCTGTGAACAAATACAGCATTTGTAAAAATGATCGTAAAGATTTTTTTTATAATGCTTGTGTTACTAATGTCACCTCACCGACATAGCTAAAGGAATTAGTGATGATGAGGCAGTAAGACCTTCCAGTTACTGTGGCGTAATATAAGGCTCTCTAAAAGGTGGTCCGACGATCTGTTAAAGGTCATGAGACTAGGAAATGTTGAAATATTTGGGAGAAGAACTTGTTATACGTTGTTTCATTTTAGACTGATGATGTTGAATTATTGTGTTGACGGCTCTAAATGACTTTTCGTATTTACTAAAGGTAAAATTTTTCATTGATAGGTGATAATGAGGCCGAAAAGAGTAAAATTTGCAGAGTCGTTTGAAAAATTTAAACGTCATCCGTACTTCTTTTCATATGACCCTAAAATTTAACCATGATTAACTTCGTTTCCAAACTGTTCATTGGTTATCACGTAAATTCATTTAAATAAAATAGGTAAAGTGCACACGTCGTTATTTTTTTATGTAAAACAAGAACTATTTGAAACTAAAGTGTATTTCTATTTAATACAAACAAATTTACTGCGTCGGTTTGTATCACAATAGATTAAAGCTAAGCGCTTCCATTCCATTCTCCATCTAGTACATAATAATAAATGTCTCCGCTATACTTCCGAATGATTGAACTTTCTACTGAATAGATGTAAACATTTCTAACAGTATTAAAACCTAGTAACCCCTTAACAGTAGTGAAGTTTAAATTGAAACATGCACTTTAATCAATTTATGTTAGCGGATACATATAGTTGTATACCCGCAACATGACTCCATATGGAGTTCAATTTCAACTGAGTTTTAGTTCCTGGTAAAGTAAAATATATGAAAATAGACATTATAGAAAAAAAAAAATTATAACAATTGTTTTTCGTAGAAATACAAGATCCGACAGTTACTTAAAAAGGCACCGAGTTTCAATAGTGGACATGTATTGATGCATGTTGTTTGATGATGTGCAATGGTGGTAACCTTTCAGGTCAACGACCGCTGTAGAGATGTTTAAGGAGAGTTATGCCAGAAGATTTATTCAGTCTGATGAAGAGATTATTTTTTAAAATCATTTATGTCTCCATTATTCAAAAAGAACATTTTATAAGGACTTTCAAACGCAAAATTCTCGTGTATCGAAGTTAAATTTTTGAGCTTTGTAAATACGTAGTCAAAGTGTATCCGTAGAGAGTTAACAACTTCCGATGCGACGACGGCACGCTTAAAGGCTACATGTGAACGTACAACTGCATGAAGTAAACGAAAACCACTTTCCGTATCGTCACTTTTTCAGATACTTTAACCTTTGATATTTTCTATCGAGCATCGGAAAGCGATATTCAATAAAAGATAATTTCTTTAGGATCAAGTAAATTGATATACATCATTAAGTTTGTAATTAAAAAAATTTTAAGAAAAGAAGTGCCAACTGATCAAGTTTAGCAACGTAGTTCTTCTATGATATCGCTGTACAATATTCATATGGCTGGACCGAATTTTACTTTTGTTGTGGAATATAGATGAAGTTTATTCAACTTGTATTTCAGCTGGTTTTTAAAATATATTTCTGTCGCTAATAATGTCTCCATAGCAGCTTGGAAGTTTACTTATTACTTGTTTATTCTTTTGAAACTTATCACTCATTTTTTAGTATCTGCCACCAATATTTTAAAATTAGCATTTAAATGTAAATGTTATTTGCGATGGTTTTAATTCTAGTCAATTAGATTAATAGCTGATTTTACAGTAGCAATGCTGCTTCGTAGAGTAAAAGTCAGTGGCCAGTCTCCGGAGTCCTTTGATATTTACGTAAATAGAATGTTAGAAGATTTATTAGGTGTTCTCTGCAGTCTCTTTGAATTGACATTGCTTCAAGGCATTAAAAGTAACCAAGATAAATTAAATCATAATTTAGGAATGTATTATTAAATAATGTTAGAATTTATACTGGATTCTTTTACGCATATTTTTATGGAACAAACTTTAAGGATTGGTCCATCCAAACTTTGAAAACAAATGTAGTACTATATAATATGAATAAAGGGATAAAAATTGGATTGTAGTCATTATTGTCTGTCAATTCACTGATGCTGCTAATCATTTGACTTATATACAGTTATTAAGATACTGAGTTCGCTGATTTGGCAACCATAATTTAATACTCATTATTGTAGGATAAAGAATAACGTACTCGGGCCTTTATATATCTTTTTATAAGGGACTTAGACTTCGTTTCAATTTCACAAAGTGTTAAGTAACAATGAAACCTTAGGTGAAGTGTCTTTGCTTTGAACAGCCAAAACAAAGTGATGCTGTTATGGCAGCTGATTTACAATATGCGGGTGGCAGCTAATCAGGCGTGTTCCTTAAAGGGCTATAGCAGTAAATTAATAGAGTAATCTAGAGAAAAGATCTTAATGAGATTCACTGTACATTTTAAGGCCATAGCGGTTGCTCTATAAACAATTTAAACAGCACCACATCCAACTATTATCAATTTAATTTAATTATCTCCAATAGAACTCCTGCTTTTTACAAACGTATTTGTTATAAAAAGATATTAAATTGCGTTATTAAAGTTGATTTCACATTTTGCGTAAGAATCTTTACTTCCGTTATATCCGGTTTTTAATATGCCACGGAACTGCATACACAGGGAACTCGTAAAAGTAAGTTATAAACGCGACAGCCTCATATCCGAGAGGAAGACGTTACAAATTTTATTGCATTTGTGACGTTTTATTATGGCAGTACAAACAGGGCGATCTATATAAGAAATTATAAATTTTAAATGATTTTTTTTATTATATGAAGCGACAATTCGAGTAAGATGTTCACCTAATAGTAAGTGACGCTCCTGCCTCCAAAGTGTGATACTATTTGAATAGTAAACGTTACAATACATCTGCTAGTTGCTTTTAAACATATGATATTAAGTCTTGTTATACCAGTAATTTAAATAGCTAGGGCATCATTTCAAACTGAACACAGTAATGTTACCATGCTACTGTTTTCGGCCTGCAATAGAAGCTGCGATGGTTTCTACCTAGATGATCTCCGATCACAAAGACTTATACGAGTAAAATAAATTTTATTAAACACTTTTTATTTTTTTATTCCATGTGCCGACAAGACGAGTATTAACCTGATGGTAAGTGACTGATACGCTTGCCCATAACAACGCGGCACTGCTTAAAATGGACGGTAGAAATAGGAACTAGGAATAAATAGGTAGAAAAAAGAATTCAGGTTAACTTCCGAAAGGTCTTAATACACAATGATGTTTGTTAATTATGTTTATCGACCACCACATAAATAGCAATAAATATTGTCCATTCAAATAATAATTTATATTTCGCACCGCAATCACGTAACCTTGTAGAGAATAACATAAATCAATGTCCAAAGTTAGTTCACAGTATTCCAAAGCTACTCAAGTACAACAGTATCGACTGAACAGTTTGTATGTACTCACCGGCGAGCACGTTTACCTATCTCTTCAATGGTAATGGAAGTGCTGAAAGGTTATTTGCAACGTGTTGCCAGCTGAATAGTTATTTATTTAATTGAATACCTGCTTGTCTAAAAATAAAAGTATTTTTGTAAAACGCCACATAAGTTGCGTTTTAAATGTAATGAATTAGTCGCTACTAAACTGCTACTACTAAATAATCATAGTGTATTTAAATAAAAACAGTTAAATGAAGATATGTGTTTTTAAAATCCCGATTACGACAAATCGACACAAAGAGTGATATATTGATGTTAAGTGACAATCATAACAATGAGGTGCTTGAATGGATTTACAAAGCAATACAGTACTAGCAACGGCTATACTGTTTGCGTTGTAATACGGAACTCCCTTGGTAGTTTACGAACCCGCATGTGGTGGCGTTTTGATAGTGTTAAGGTTTTTATTTAGCCAACTATATATAAAGAAATATAAAACTATATACAAACATATGATCCTATAGCAAAATAGCCATGTTCTGATTATTACCATACGGAGACAAAGATATTCTAGACGGATATGTTTTACCACCGCCGTCCTCATTGTTATTAATGTATCATATATGTTGCTATATATGACGTTGTCGATATTTTTTCAACACTTCAATATTATTAACTTCCAAAATAAATCCTTTTTTATAGAAGAAAACTTATTTAGGTGATATATTGTAATTATCAAACAGTAAACAGGGTTTACTGTTTGATAATTATCTTGTATTGTAAAATTCAAACAGATCTTCTGTATTGATACTACGATGTATTTTTAATTTCATCAGCCTTATGAATAATCGTTTTTAGTTTTTGGTGATGTTTTTCGGATTTGTGGTTCATCAATACTCATACAATAGTTGGGATATGCTGAAATATAGACATACATTGCAGATATCCAAGAGCTTTAATGTTTCTACTATATGTTCCTTTCTCTGATGTTTTTATAGGTTTTTTTTATTTGTCAAGTTTAAGAAAGAGCCCGTTCACAACCCAGGTTATATACTCATGCATCTAGTAACGGAATTTTACTCTTAATACATTATTAATTTTTTTTAATGCTTCCTTCGGCTGCGGACAACGTTATCTCCCAACGCTGTATTGGTTTTCATAAACATTAATTTTATAAATCAATACTTGCAAAATAGTATGGCTTCCCACCTCAAGATAGGTACTAAAATTTCCAAGACGTACATGGAACACCAGGTTTTAATTAAAGATTACATCCTCGAGGGAAATCGAGGAGTGAATTAGCTACGTTTCATTTATATGCGATATTCGTAAAGGTTTCCTTTAATTAGTATTTGAAAATTTTTTCCATTCATTTTAGTAACTTTATTTTTTAAATAAAAGCAAACTGAGAAGTTTGAAGATGATTATACAAACAGAGGAGAATCATTGAAAATATTAAGTTACATTATATTCTTCCTTAACTTCTACTGGTTAAGTGACACACGGTTACCAGTGGTCATAACAATATATTTGATGAGTTTGGATGAAAGTAAGGTTTTTCGGAACCATTAGCCCAGCTTCCTTATCATCCTCATCTTTCTCATCATCTACCATCATAATAGCTTTTATTATAACACTCAACATATGTATGTGAGTAGTGTAATGATTAAAGCTTCACCATATTCGACCTGGTGGCCTTTGCAAAAATATATGAAGAAATATATTTTTTAAGCAGCTGTAAGAACAAGGGTATTTACAACTTTAAGTCATGAGTTTGTATATCTGTCTTTAGTATTACCGATAAGACTTTTGGTTTTTGGCGATGAGTGCAGTCTCATGAAAAAAAATTATAAGCAAAAGTTTATTATGAAATAGCATATGACGTACGAGATATAAGTACATTATAATCAATTCTTCGCTTCACTGTAAAACATACAACTTACTTCCATTTATTCCCTGTGTTATTTGATAGCATGTTTACTAGAAACTCAAACGCTTAACAACTCCAATTTGTTTCGGGACGACGTAACTATAGGTTATCTATGCAATAGTTAAGTGGGATGCCCCACATAAACGATCCGTTACGATATAGTTACCAAAAAGTTTCTAAACCAACAATAGGATTGAACATCAACGTTTTATTTCCTTGACTATAAACCTCCATCGCCTCGAAATCCAGGTTCTTAGTATATATGGACCTTTTAATATCTTCTGATTACAATAAAAAGCACAGTAAATTTGTATGAGTACAGAGAAAAACATGTGATATAATATAACCTAATGAATAAAACTTTGACAAATAGTTTAACATTAAAAAGCGGTGATAATATTCCAAGAATAGTATCGCAGAAATTTTTTAATCGGAGATGGGTTCTAACTCAATTTCACTTGGTGTTAAGTGAGTATGAAATCATTGATAGTGAAGTGTGCCCACACAGAATGTTTTCATATGTAGAATCGCGTTGAAATGTTTGTTTTCGTTTTTGTAATGGCTAT
>DWLS01003900.1:0-14870 GCA_018246255.1 Pachliopta kotzebuea | reverse complement strand
AAACTTTATGTAGACAGTCAATAGCAGAGAATCATGAATTAGCTTATTGCTAACATTGCAATTATATATATAATAAACACTTGCACTTTATAGTAAAGTAAGAAGCTAAAAGTACAAACAGTAAACGATATAGAAAAGTAATATACAAATGCGTGTTTTACTAAATACCATTTAACGGTAAAATGAAAACTTGCCATTTGAAAATTCCACGCGAGGAATTGATTCGAGAAGATTCATAATTTCGCTTCGAGCAATGCGGGGCTTAGACGACTTTGGAATTCAGATTAAAGTTGCTAATAAAGTTAAGGTGGCCCCGGGTTCCGTAACTTCTTATCTCGATAATTTGCACAAGGAAGCTGAAAAATATCCGTGAGAAAAATTCAACAAGGAGCAATCTGACAGAGGATGTTCGAAAACTTAAGAACTAAGCTAAAATGAAACCTGAATGCTCAGCAGCGAAAGTTAAAAGCTTGAAATGATGATGATTTTTTTTATTAGTCGTCTTAAAACATAAGGTATTAAGTTTCGATACCCAACTAATTTCACTAGCATACAGTCTCTTCCTCAAACAAAAAAGAAATAAATCGAATAGAAAACTTCTTCCTTTTTATTTTTAAGTGTATTTTTATTCAATAATATGGTTAAAAAGCTAAGCTCTTCAGGAACATGTTACAAAATAAATACTAGATTTTCCTAGCTGTACCAAGTGGTAAACTGTTTCCTAAAGCTTATTGCATTTTATGAATAAACACTGATACTTCCTAAGCCAATGCAATCTGCTGCCAGTGGCCGGAGCTCTGAAAATTTCATGTGCCAAGTTGTTTCATACTTTCAAGCTTTCATGTACAATAATTTATTTTCTCTAATATTTAATAATTGTTTTTTCTAATTATTTTTTTTTAATTATTTTCAATAAATATGAATTTCATTTATTAATATGCGCTGCTCTGAGTAACATCGTTTCTCTCACTGTCAATTTTGCGATATATCTGTATAGGATCCATATAGGTAAGCAGATTTCGGCCAACTTTCGATTGGTCGAGCTGATTTGAGAGTAAAAAAAAATTGGACGAAGAACACTTTTACTTCAATAAAGATATCAAAAATATGTACCATTAAAGTACTCGGTGACGTTTGGTCCCACTTCCGGTTGACTGGTTATAGCGAAAGTACATATAAATAGTATTTTTTAAACGAGGAACATATTGTATAAGAATAATGACAAACATATGTATAGTTATGATACTTAGTGACTTTCGGCTTCACTTCTGATTGTCCTATAACCATCTCCGTGCGCACTTCAATATTAATGCCAAGTTTCATTATGGTCGGCCTTACTGTTTGGCCAGGGCGCGACCACAACGACATTCCGACACATACACACACTTAACTAAATCATAGTCAATGCAAAATTGAGAACAGACTGTAATGAGACTGTGTATAGTTGCAACAATAGAGCTCAAAGATTTCATTATGTAAATTTTAAAACAGCTAATCACTAACTTTGTTTGCTTGGTGAAAGGATTTTTTCAAAATCATCTGATTATCTATTATTACATATTATTAATCCGCTGTAATAGCATTACAGTGTTTACATTCAACATGTAAAATCATAGTATTTTCTTCTTTCTTTCTTCTTCTAAACACGCATCATATAAATTAAGTATAAATATTAGACTAGTCTATCTTAAACAATCCTTTAAAAATCGAGATCTAGATTTTTTTCGTGAAAACTTAGTACGCTGCTCTAAAAAAAACTAATTAAGAGTTCTTCGAAAAATCTCAGACATCTTTTCACTTTTAATAAAAAAAATTCTAGTAATAAATACAATGAAATGAGTCATGAACGGGCGTGTAAGAGGTCCAACACAACAATACACGGAATCTAAGCCAACCTCGCCTGCTCGTGCACGCAGAATCAACAAACTAGGCTCTGGCTTCTCACCGACCCGTATTAGGCCAGCGTAGTTTGAGATGGCCCAAATCCCCCTCTGTTAGGAGAGGCCTATGTCCAGCAGTGAACTTCTATCGGTTAATGATATAAGTAATAAATAAATTAAAAAATCTCAAGTAAGGAAACAAAATATAGCAGAATTTTTCTTTTAACCATATCTAAGTCTGCTTGGAGATGTGATATTGGGTTACCAGTAGAATGGATCACCTAAATTATCAACAAAAATATATCAAGAATAATATATATTCATATTTTTTTCAGAGATGGCAACATAAATTTGCTGTTACAAATCCTAGTTGTATATAGAATGTATCTTCTACGTTTTGTTCATGAGACAGAATACCAAATAGTAATTCTTGCTGACGTTAAGAGTACATTAATAACGGTGTGTCAACTAAAGATACTAATAAAATTGTATTAATTTAATGATTATATTAAATGAGTATAATAATCTGAATATATCAGTATATTCGGTGGTGAGATTGTCTCAAGAAAACTTGTTATTGCAACGGAACGGAATAAGCTTTCTTTCAGTTCGCCGTGTAACTCAGTACACACCGCACGTACTGGAGAAATGTACTATAAAGAGGTAGCTAGCTTTATTGGAACGTGGTAGACGATTCTCTCTGTATGTCAAACAAAATAGAAAAATTTGAATTAGACACGAACAGCGAAGGAATATCAAAGGATTCAGCTCAAAGTGGGGTAAAATAGTTCTTATACAGCTGAATTGGTAATATTATACAGGTCTCCAGGGATTGTAAAGGGTCCCACACAACATGAATGATGATTATGAAGTTAAATTAGGTAATGAGAATAAAGATCAAATAAGTTAACAGTTGGTCTGATGAAGACTTGTAGATACCAGATCTTAATGATGCTGATGAATAAGTAATAAATGGTCCGATACAACAACTCATTGGACCCAACCCAAACTCACCTGTTCGTGGTGTACCCTCCTAGGCTCTGATTCACCACCAACTCACATTGCGTTAACGTGATGGGAAACAGCCAAAACCTCTCCATTATTGAGGAAGGCATATGTCTAGCTGTGGACATCTAACGGTTGATGATGAATAAGTCTGATTGAAGTGTGACCACCGTTGGGGTACGTGTCGTAAGTTGCGTTCCTTGAAGACGCCTATGGTCATCAGTGGACTTTCCCAAGATGTTGATGATGATGAATAAGTCTCTGTCGTCAGAGACCATAGAGGTACATCCACAGCTCCTACTATATCATCAGTGCTATTTTATGGAAAAATCTATTATTTCCCATCAGATGAATAACTTGCACTTCTCCTCAAAAAAAATTATAGTTAGCCATTTCAAGTTATATTTATTACTAAGAAATTTAATCGATTATGAAGCAGATCTCTTCAAGAATAATTGTTATCATTACACTTTTTTTTTCCAACAAAAATTTAATATCTAAATATGGGCAAAGGTTACTTTAGCGCTATAAGAGAAAGAGATTTTTGTTTCCGTTCATACAGTCTTGTACATACATATGGTTAGATTGTAAGATGGACTTAGTCAATAGTAAGAGACAAGGTACAGTTTACACAGAGCAAACCCTCAACTAGCAGGTCTATATCTTCCAAATTGATGTTTGAATTATTCAGAATTGTAACGACCCCAAAGGGTGCCACTATCTCGTTTGCAGCGATAGCACCTACCCCGTCGTTCCCCCTTGTCATATTTCGGGTTTCAAAGCTCCGGTTACATTGGAATATTGCATGGAATTTTTCATGGCTTCTTTCACTGATTGTGTGTCATTATTAAACTAAACGTTGAAGTTAGCTTTGAGGTCTTCGTTAGAAAATTGTTGTCAAAACGTGGCGCTTGTTAAGAAAGTATACACAGCACCACATTGCGTTCGTCGTCTAATACATAAGGTGTTAGGTCTCGTTACTCCAGCAATTCTACTAGCATACAGCACCCTTCAAACCAGAACAAAGTAATAGTTGCACAGTGCTAATAGAAGCTGCGATGGTACCTAGACCTCTCCGGTTTCATTAAATCTCAAAACTTAATACATAGATATTTCTTAAATTGTATATTGGTTTCTAAAATCAACAAAATCATGTATAATAACTTTATTAAAAAAAATAATCAATATTTTTAACTAACTATAATAAATTAATAAGTTTCTCTTATGTGTTAAAATAATAAACTATTATAACTTTTTCTTCACTTACGGACGAAGTTTTTATCTTTTAGACCAACCTTCAAAAAATCTTTTCGTAAACAAACGAAAAATCATCAAAATATCACTGTATTTAATTTTACGATTTGGCAATGAAACTTAGAAACTTTACTATACGTTACTATTTAAGAACTTCTTACTAGTTGCCAGTAACAAAATTATTGCAGCAATTTAATAATTCAGTAGTGATTACTTCCAATTAAACATTTAGTTTGGTCAAAAAATTATTTACAAAACAATTATTAAAGGAAAACATTTGAAAAACAGTAGTCACCTTTACTGTGTTCCAGCTTGAAGGGTGCTCAATGCTAGTAAAATCACTGTAGTAACGAGACTTAACATGTTAGTTTGAGACGTAACATGTTAAGTCTTGCTACAGGCGACGAGCGCAATGTAGTGCTGTGTATTCCTTAACCAGTGTCACGTTGTTAAAAACAAACGTATCACTTATCATCAGGTGAACGCCTTGCTCGTCTCATCACCTAAACGAATAAAAAAAAATTAAATAAAGGTACGATTTATTAATAAAAATAAATCTTGATAATCATTCAGTTCTTTGCTTCTACTAAAACAAACGAGCTTATTGCAATATCTAAAGCTTTAATAAGAAACTTTATCCAAACGAAACTTTAAGTAAATGAAATTATTTCACTCGCAAACACTTCAGCGACGATCCGGCACATTTTATTTTCCAAGTTAAACTTAAGTCATCCTATTTACGGAGTCGCCTCTCCCCAACTACAACCGCCGTAATTAACACAAGTTACAGGGCTGAGGCGAAAGTTATCTTACACTTCTTTCCTAGATTAGAACCTACAAAGCGCAGTGATTATTCTTTATTGTGATCTCTTTAATTAAAAAGCTTGTGAGCAGCTGTTGAATTTAGCTCCCGGTGGACCGCGTTATCACTGAGAGAGTACTAAGAATAAATGAAGAATGAGAGTAACTTCAAGCTAAGATCTTGACAGCGTTGGAACATGATTAAGTTAACACTAAGCTTCAGGTTCCGGTGAAAGACAGATGAAGTAAATGTATCTCAACGCTGTTGAAGATATGCAACTTTTGCCAATTGAACATGATGATGAATTATAAAATTTACATTTATGATTTGAAAGCGCTGGATCCAACACTCATACTGGCGGTAAGCAGCTCCGCAGCTCCTATTGCATTTAAAAGTTAGTAACATGCAAACATTACAGTGTTCTAATTTAATGGATGTGGTAAGCTAGTGAAATTACTAAGGTAACGAAACTTAACACCTTAAGTTTCAAGGCGATGAGCACGGTTCTGTGTATATCATCTTAACCAGCGCCACGTTATTATAGTCAAGCCATTTATCACCAGGTGAACGTTTTATTCGTCTACCCGCTACGAAGAGGTAAAAAAAAGAGTAGTATCAATTGATGTGTAGTTTGGAGGAAAGTTTTTTTAGCGAAAGATAATGATGAACCACTTTGAGAATAACTGACAAAAGATTCAGGAATTAGTATTTATATGATCGTATTCTTAGTTTTGAAATAATACAATTAAAACAAAAACTGATTTATATCCAAATTTTAATATTTTAAATAATCTATGTATATATATATACCACTAAATAAATATATTTGTTAAAAAAATCTGCTTTAAATTATATATGTATATATATTGTCTTTAAAGTCTACAACATATACCTGAGTGAGTTCCTATACGACATTTTTTTTGTTATGTATTTTTTCTTTTTATAAGAATAAATAATTTGTTAATAATATTACCATCATCCGTTGAAATGATGATGGTGATGAACATCATCATAAAAATCTTGCCTCTCCGTCAAAGTATTAATACATTTAAATCTTTTACATTACACTAAATTTATCTGAAAAGATAAATACATAATTTTCTAAAATGCCATAGAAATTAATACGCTGTGCTTTAAATTCGGAAATTTTGAACCCTTTTTAGGCCAATTAGTTACCAAAACTTTCTGTTTGAAACAATTTTTTTTATAACACAGACTAAACTAATACGATAAATCTAGCCGATCGTCCATAACAACCCTAACGTTCCCTGCATACGTTATCTAAACATAAACCCCTAAAATAAACTGGGAGACAAAAAACAACACCATTAAGGGACTCGGTTTGAGTTTCGAGAAATTAGTGGCATGAACTAGAGATATAATTTTTTACATTGTATATTTAATAAGGTTATTTTAGGTTATTAAGGTATTTCTTTAAGCATTGGTTTCTGATTCAAACCCAAAACATAATATTATGAGGTTAATAATGTTGTAGTAGTTTTTTAAATCTTCTTTACTAGGTAATAATTTTATCTTGTAATTATTTGTTTAAAGACTAGCAAGGCGTTCACCTGATCGTAAGTGATACTCTTAGCTATAAAGTGGCGATGGTTAAGATGGTATACACAGCACCACATAGCGCTCATTGCAATACGTAAGGTGTTATGTACCATTATCCCAGTAATTTAACTCGGATACACCACCTTTCAAACTCAAGCACAGAAATGTTTGCACAGTACTGTTTGCCGGCTGTAATAGGAGCTGCAGTAGTACCTACCTTGATCTACCCACTGATTAATTTAAATTTGTTGTCATAGTTAAGGGTCAATGCTTGACCACGATCCCACCTGATGTTAAGTGGTGATGTGGTATATGATGGTAAAGCGCATTGACCTAATAAGTGCCTATTCACTCTTTTCTTAAAGATGCCCACATAGTAATTGGATATCTCACCTCTCAATATACAAGAACCAGACTATTCTTGAACAGACTTCTCTTCCTCTCATCATCACCTAATATCATGTGATATATTAAACAAGAATAACACAACGCTATATACCCTAGTAAAACTCATCGATTGATCTATTATAAAATTAAGTGAAACATAGAAAGATAAACTCTTTGTTGCTCACGTTAAAGTACAGTTAACTAATTTAACTAAACATACAAACGTTTTTAAAACTGCTGTTTTTTTTCACCGAGACGAGAAAGACGTCCACTTGAAAATAAGTGATACTTCTACCCAATAAATCATCAATCGCGAATCCGGACTCCGCAAGCTGAACAATGATAATAAATATGTATATATATATAAAGAGAGAGGAGAAAGCCAAGGGAAAATGATTGGGAAGGGATGAAGAGATGGACAGAGATATAAATGGGAAGAGAAAAGGGGAACACCTGAAAGTATACCGTCTTGGGACTTAATATTATAAGTGTCGTTACCACAGTAATTTCACTAACTACAACATGCTCAAAACCAGAACACATTAACGTTTCACATTACTGTTTGGTAGTAAAAATAGCAGCTACCTATACAGTAACCGGACGCAGAGACCTACCAGTAATAATATTCAGGCACTCCTTTGATACTTCATGTAAGCGTATAATAAGACTGAATTAAATACATTTATTATACATATAAAGTATACAAGTAAATATTTGTGTACGTTTGTACGTCTGTACGTCCCTGGGGGACCAGGCCGGCATGTACCCTGTGTACTCAAAGGAATATCCCGGTAAGAGAAGTCAGATTATTTTACTTTGAACGTCATTTCCATGTCGGAACATATTTTATTCAAGTGTTATTGCACTAACTCCATGACAACTAAAAGAAATAAGACCTGAAGGAAGAAGGATAAGACTATCAAAGTATATTCTTGATGATAAAAATTGTTAGCAGGTACTAGAAAACTAATTTGGGTTTCTTTAGACACTAAAAATAATAAAATATATGAATACAAATACACATTACTCTTTGCAACAGGAACAAATAATTTTGATTGGAAACTCACAATAGTTATTTATTTTTAACCTGTATTCAAAAAAGAGGAGATATTTTGACTTAAACGATCAACGTCACCTATGCATAGTAGTAATATCTGAGCAGTTACAGCATCGATGTTGACCTTTACGAAAGAAGCAACAGGACTTAAAGACAATGAAGTAAAGTCTACTCACTTTTATTCTACGAGAACTTTCAAAAACTGGAAACAATTTCATTAAAACATTCGTACGCAGTAAGAAGTTGATTATCATAAAATCACTCACCTCTCGGTCCGGAGCTGACTTGGCATTGATAAGATGCATCATCATCTAATGCAACTTCTCTTATATCCAGTGAATAGTCTCCTGTAAAGAAAAAACTTAAAATCATTGAATTGAAAAATTCTTCAAAGTTTGTCAAAATATCATAATCATCACAAACGACCACTTGTGGATATAAACCCTCAAAAATACCCACAAAGGTCCAGCGGTTTCTTGCAACCTTCATCAGATCGTTGTTTCAACTATAATGAAGCCAAAGCGATTACCAGTCTTGAAAGGCAATTTGCAAAGCAAACTGTTCACAGGACTCATGTCCTAAATGGCCAAATTAACCTGATATCCTTGAGTAGTGTACCAGTAGACGGAATGATTACAGATCCTTCATAAGGTGGACCTATGACCTGGTTAAGGTAGCTGGAAACTTAAGGAAGTATGGAGTATCTCCTGTCTCTAGACAATGGTGAAAATTTAACTGAATAAGGCAAATATCACAAAAACGTTTATTTCTGTTTTAATGGAAACCTTACAAGAATCAAATTTGAAGGCCAATGAAATTACACTAACGAAACTCACAATTATTTATTTATCCAGAAAATTAGTTTGATTGTATAAACATCCTAATTTATAATCATCTTTAAAACTTTTAAAATGTTCAATGATCTGTTTCACTTATTCTTTTGTCTTTCAAATGGGCAATATCTTCAATTGTTTTCGTTATAAATGACTATGACTTTTTAAGTTAGTTAAGTTACTTTACTTAATCTTTAAATATTATACTTTTATTCTTCTAACTCTTTCTGATACCTCTGTTGGACATTTACGACGGCGATTAACATTGTAAACGGTTTCCGTTACAAATAAATTGGACGCCATTACCATTTTCTTTATGTAACGCGTGTGGGCGAAATTCGATAAGAATTATTGGACCCCATTTATATGTGTCACAGTTTTGTTTATTTTAAGAGCGCCGCCGATAAGTTTGTTGACAATGTGAAGATAAGAATTTAACTAGATTCTAGATAACTCGAAGAAGATAACGTCTCAATCAATTGTATCTCTAACCGTAGTCGGCTTACCATCCTAAATGCTTTCAAGCCTCTTTTTCTTATGTAAACTCTATAGAGATTATAACTTAGATAGTACAAAATCGAAATTTTAAATTCCCACAGCTGGGACTTACCTCACAAGATTTTCAAGAACAAATTCTCCCAGACTCAACAAGTGCGAATTAACGAATGTTCACTAAGATAGAACCTGTTTGTTTCACAACGATTTTATTTTCTACCAGATGCTTCATCGCGATAAAGAAAGAAGACTCATAATAAACATTTTAAAGAGGGGGAGTGATAGTGTTTTTACTAAGCTCAGCTAACAAGATTAATTAATATATTAAACTATAATTCGTATCTTTAACAAGAAGCGCTCCGAGTCAACATAGTTAAGAGAGCTAAGAGTCTTGATACAGAATATTCACGCCTGGCTTATTTTAGTTTTAAGGAATAAATTTTAGATTTTCCTTTATCCGTCCTCTCTTTCTGACTCCTTACATAATTTTAAAGTATGCGTACCTTGATTAATTAACAATTTTGTTTAGAAATTTTACTTCGTAGTGATGATCAAAGAGAATTTTTCTTGACGTAAATTTAAAAAACAGATTTCGTTTAGACATTTTCTGTCGCGACGAAACGGGCATAAAAATATTTAAAAACAACGAAATAAATAATTAAAAAACAGCGTTATCTATCGACAAAAATACAAACTAACACTACAACACTTAAAATATTTTTCGTATTTTATAATAGCTACTCATATATTCAAAGACAATTGATTTAATTATAAAAAATTATAAATTTCGACATCTTTCTCAAGGAACAAAATGTTGAATATTCATATATTTATAACTATTACTATATATAATATGGAATGTGCACCAAAAATTATTTTGTTAATAAATATCTAAAAGAAATATGAACAAATGCATTTCTCTTGCCGTTGATCGACTTAGTAGCTAAAACCCTATTTCATAATAAACGTTGGTTTCCTTATTGTTTTTGTTTACAAAAATTAATACATACATATACTATGTATATGATTGTATTGATAAACAAGGTGTTGAAGAGACTGAGTATTCTTTAGTATCCTTTATAACTTTTAAACTATTAATTCATAATATAAGAACAGATATAAACGCTGAGGTAGGATACTCATCTAATATTTTCTATATGTGAAAAATGCGTTCACGTACCTTCTTCGTCGCTGCCTACCATCTTGTATCGATCGTAGCCGGTCAGATGGCGGTGTGTTCCAAGACCAAAGTCGTCCTTGGTCCACTGCAGTTGACCGACTTTTCCTTCCACACGACAGGGGAGTGTCACCCGGGATCCGACTACAGCACTCTGCGAAAATAAAAATTATTAGAAACACAATTTTCCTATAAATGACATGAACAATACATTGCGCAATGGCTGGTGCTTGACTTAAGTACTGAGTTTGAACTCGGTCACTTGTGAAGGTTAATATTTTATATCTCGTATGGATTCCTAAACTCAAAATTCTGCTATAACAGCATTACTGTACCCAGTTTATCAAAATTTGAGAGCCAAGGTATTCTAGGCGAACACGTTTTACCATCCATGGACTCATTATAGATAAAAAAAACAAGCCGAAAAGACGTCACATGCGACATCTTATTATCCGGGTCCCCATCACCTTATAAGATTAGAATGTGCCGGAATGGCCTAGAGAATAACTTTCATGCTTTGTATACAAAGGTCATGAGTACGATTCTCAGTTATATTTTTTCCTCCCTCTTTTCTCTACGCTAATTTGACCTTACGTATCTCTTTGTACGAAAGAGCTGTAGTTTTTCATTTCGCATTTCTCATCTCCATATCCTGTACTTCATTTTATTCTAAGAGAGTATCCATGCAGCTGTTCCGGTTTTTAAAATTTCATGTTACAGAGTATTTAAGTCAGCGCAACAGTCTTTTTTACGCTGTTGCTATGAGGTAATATAGAATAACAACCGAATTATTTAGATTTATCAATAGTCTTCCTCAAGAACAAATTAAACTACTAATAATACAGAAACATTAATAAAAATATTAACATTTAAAAATTTGTCAAGATCTTTGTAAAAACAGGAAAACAATTCGTTAATCTTTTTAATTTGGAATGCTCTTTCCCTTGGTTAGTGTAGGTCAAGGCTCATTTATATCATTTTGTTTTATTTTTTATCTCCTTTTTTTTATCATCTGTCATCCTATTTCCTTCACTCACTCACTCGCTCCTCCTTCCATGCCTTTAATTTTATCATTTCATTTGATAATGTTTTAATTATTTGCATCAAATTCTAAATTTTCGTTTAATAAAATCAAAGTCAGATTAGGAAACAGTTTTGGAAACCCATAAGTGGGATAAGCGATTTGCGAAACGTTCCGAATTGTTTCATTGTCCGGGGTCCCGTTGCGACCCGAAGGACTCTCACGACAAAAGTTTCTAATAAATAAATCATGGGACCCCGTCCGCGAACGCTGCCCAAAAATCAAAGTTGCGGCTAAACCCCGAATATTAATTTCCAAATTACAATTCCGTAAATCAAACTTTACTCGGCTGAAACCCTAGAGAATAAAGACTAATATTATTCTTCAGTGCGGTTACACGGTTGACATGGAGGCCGCTGTATTGAAAATATTCGAGGATATTAAAAATTCCTTTCCTCCAGCTTTCTTGCCTCCAGCACACTGCCGGCTTGAATTCTGCCTTTTTTTTCCTCTGCGGGTTATACGTTCGGATTATATTGGACTATTTTACCTTCAGCTGACTAGAGAAAAACAAATATTGAAGTCAAGCTGAATAATCGCCGTTAAGAGAAATTGATATCGGAAATAATACAAATAAAAACGTAGAAAATAAACCCTATTACCTCTTTGTTATTATTTAGTATTTTTGTAAAATTGCAAGTGTTGCCATAACAAAAAAATATCACAGAAGATAAAAGACAATCTTTATGTGTACCTAAAATTGAAGCCACTTATCTTTATTCAATTAAAAACTTTCGGTGTATCAAAACTAAAAAAAAATTACACGTTTGTATATTATAATCATCATCATTAGTCTGCAGTCGTCCGCTGCTGAACATAACTATATTTGTGGACTATTAGGTTAAAGATTATATTAGCTTATCATTAGGTTTGCCTAAGCCCAGACTTTTACATATTACCAGTCTGAAAATGACTATCGAAGTTTTTAACATGGTAATTAAAGCTTAATTATTAATAGATTCTGATCACAGATACACTTTGACCATAATAGAACAAAAGGTTATAACCTATTATTCAACCACATCATAACGCAGCTCTGAATGCCTTGTATTTTGTTCGATTCCAGAGTCACTTGCGACGAAGTTTAAATAGCGTACACATTTTCCAGGAGAATTTGCCTAACATTTTAAAAAACACAATTTTGTATGTATTGTTGAATAATATATCGACTGTTATCATTTCCTTGTAACATGATGGTTTAAAGTATGAAAGAGTAGAAGGATGAAAGAAGAAAAATATTGTAAAAAAGAAAGATAGAAAAGATAAAAAATTAAATTAATAAATAAGGAAACACAAGGTTCAATTATGAACCCAGATATAAAGAAGAACTTAATTTGATAAGTTCTATAACATTAAGTAAAATTGTCATCGATCCTTATACCTTACTACCTCTTTAACAAGTCAATCATATTTTCCTTTTCTTCGTAACGTGTCTATCGATACTCATTTTTAAATCATTTATAAGAAAATAAATACATCCGTATAATAGTATACAAAACTGTAAACATATACAACAATGTCTAATTTATACATCACATATAAGCTAACATGTTGCGAGTCCATCACTAGAGTCTGATGTTTATCAATTATACCATGTTTTCATAAATTTATATTATAATCGTTAATAGGTTCATTATTAACTTACTCTAGCTTTTATTGATAATATTTTAGTATATAAGAAATATACTTTTCCTGTATATTATGATATAGATATTCTAAAAATAACACCAACCCTCCTATACTAATTTATTGCAACATTTACGTTTAATCTCATATTTTTATATGTAAAAAATGTAATATTAATAATTTTCGTAATGTTCGAACGAGGAAAAAACAAACAAACCCGATCATAAATTTGTTTTACATGAAATATAATTGATAGGATTACAGCGGGACGCTTATCTCATATTAAACCCTTCATGAAACAAAGGTTAGCAGTAAAAAAAAAAACCGATCCCGTAACCTGCTACGTAAACTAATAAAAACGATGTCGAATATAATAAAGCGGCAGCCCGTTTACTCGAAGCTTATTAAAATAACGTTGCTTTGGTTATTTTCAATAAATTTATGGGTAATGTGAAGATTGGCTATCGAATAACTCGGGGAAGGCATTCTGTTTGCGGTTTAATTTGATTTGTTTAGGGGAATATCTCTAAGCGCCAAGTAATCAGTTCCGAGGAAATGATGGTCGGAATTCGTTGGAATATTTCGGATGGTCGAAGGCAAAACTTCGTTATCCGAGATAATCTAACAATCAAATACTTAATACAATATTATAACAACCGTCTTTATAATATAGTCGTGTTTTCAAACTGTTGGAAATTTCTAAAGAACTACTTATTTAATGAAATACCACCTAGTATTTTAAAATATTTCCAACATTCGAAAAGTGCGCAGTATACTTTTATTTAAACGTAAGCTCTGGGAGTACTATCTTTCTATAAACAACATTACTCGTTGTTGACATATATGGTTATAGATTGGTATCTATATCTTTTTTGATTTTTTTCATGTATTTATATTCATGTATATTTAAATATATGTATGTATGTTTGTATTGTATAGAAACTGAGTAATTCTTATGTAGTTTATATGTATATCCATAACTTTATTTTCAGCTATTAATTTTCTTTTTTATATTCTTGTTTGTGCTTTCTCTTTATTATTCTCTTTATATCCTGAGAGGTTGACTGGAAGAGAATGTCTAATAGGATTACGTCCGCGCTTTGGTTTACTGTATCTTGTATATATTTTATTTCTGTTGTTTTGTTTGTGCATAAAAGGTATAAATATTTACTATAATGTATCGGCGATACTAAAACCTTTATAGTAACAAAGGAAAATAAGTTTTATTCATTAAATATATTATTTCCTCATGATATATAATTCAATAAATACTTCTTAAACAGTTTCCATCGACAATTAGCAAAACACTGAGCTATCTTAAATTAATAACACAGTGCTGCCATCTATCTAAAGTTGCAGTTTCCGCTTTAGTTACAAATACAGATAACACATACGAATCGCAAAACATTATTTGTTATTTTGAATTCTATATTTTTGCAAATAATCTTCCACTTGATCTTTTGTTTACTCATTTGTTATTTTATAGTAATACGATAATTATTTTTGAAAGTAAAATTAGATACTTCTTTTAACGTCGCTGACACAATTCAATATAAAAATATTATGTAAAACTAATAATAATAATCTGTTAATAGTTATTTTTTCATATATAAAAAGATGTTAGTATTTCATAAATATTTTTTTTTTTTACTTATGTATAGGTTAATGCTTGACCACGATCCCACCTGGTGTTAAGTGAAGATGTGATCGATG
>DWLS01003899.1:0-14875 GCA_018246255.1 Pachliopta kotzebuea | reverse complement strand
GTTGACTGGAAGAGAATGCCTTGTGGCATTATGTCCGCCTTTTTGTTTACTGTGTCTCTCATGTACATAATATTTTTTCTTTTTGTTGTAATTACACAAATAAAGTGTAAATAAATAAATAAATAAGCCATGATAAAATTGACAATGATTCCTCTAATTTAAAAAATGGATCCTCTGCCTATGAGATGTTAAATTGTACACGACCATCCACAGCGAGGACCAGTCCGCGTTGTCGGCGGCGACGCGCGGAGCCACCAACGGTACCGCACTTGTTATGAACATAATCGCGAACCTGGTCGCGTTCGTCGCGGTGATCTCCTTCCTCAACGGCGTGCTCGGCTACTGCGGCGGGCTGCTCGGCAACCCTGACATCAACCTAGAGTGGATCTTCGGCAAGGTCTTCATCCCGCTCTGTTGGCTCATGGGTAAAGTATTCATACATTTAATCCGTTTTTGTTTAACTATTCAAACATTCATTAATGTATTTAATTTGTAATTTGTTTTTTACCATTATTGTGATTGACGGCAGGCGTGCCGTGGGATGAGTGCGAGCACGTGGGCGCACTCGTGGGCCTCAAGACGGTGGTGAACGAATTCGTGGCGTACCAGCGCATGGGTGAGATGAAGAAGGAAGGCCTGCTATCGGTAATAAATAAAATTTCGTATTAATATATATAAACAACCCACGTTTTGCTCCCAATATTAGGACTCGGGGCTTTCTCACATAAGGACATAGCTGATTCCGTCTTCTATCTACCACCCTGGTCAATTGAGGATTAAATCTTTTTTAAATTGTTGTTGGTACATAACGGTTTCCTTCACCAGAAGCAAAAGCTTATTGGATTTCAAATTCACGCCTCTTCAACGGAATTTTAACCATTAAAATTGAGTTTCATGTTATGTAGCAACTGTATGAGCCAGAGTTTTGATTGAGAGCGAGGACCAGAGAGGAGAAGTTTGCAAACATACCTTCTTTCCTTATTAAAATATTGTTCCCCAGTGTAGTGGGACTGAGAATTTTTCTATCCTTTTTTATTCTTTTAAATGTATTCCCTACTCCTAGCTATATAGCTTTCTTTAATCATACCGTCTCCTATCATTCTTTCACAATACTCCATTTACGTATGTTTCTTCTTCCACACTTCATCACCCCCAACACTTCCGACAGTACTTTCTCTTTGTTTAAGAAAATTTGGTGGCTTCCTTTTGGTTTGTTATTGTATTGTTTTATAATTTATTTTTTGCAAATGGATGTTAAAGATATTAACTAGTGTTACATTGGCGACAGACCCGCGGGGAGCTGATCGCGACGTACGCGCTGTGCGGCTTCACCAACCCCGCGTCCGCCGGCATCATGATAGGCGTGATCTCAGCGATGGCACCCAACCAGAGGGAGACCTTGTCCAGTGTAAGCTATATCATACTTATATACCAACTGATAATCAGCCCTTCTATCAACCGCAGCAGCATATCTCAACTACCTAGTTTTAGGCGATTAGCTTCTTTTATTAATTAATAATTAGAGCATATTAAATGTTCTGCTCGTGACGTCCTTTAGAATATTAAAACAGAATAAAAATAAAGAGTATTTGAAAAGCATCCTGTTATTGTTCCCACAAGTGGGACTTCAGGCGTTCTATCTTGAAAGGAAAGTCAGGCTTATTATCCACCACGCATGCCAGTTGCGGGTTAATGGATAGCGGTTTCCTAAAATTTGTTTATCACCAGAAGCTCAAATACGAAATCGAACCACATCTTTCCGATACGTATAGCGTATACTTGAACATCTTCTGAAAAGTTGTTGTTAAATAGAGACTTGTCAGTGTGAATGCAATTTTCTCCTCAGATCGCCGTGCGGGCATTTTTCACCGGCTGCGGTATTTGCTTCATGACAGCTTGCATAGCAGGTAAGGGAATCCCAAGTGGCGGCTTTATTATAGTAACTACAATAAAAGGACTTCGTTATCCACTGCTGGACATAGGTGACCCCAATCGATTTCTAGTGCATCCGGCCCGATGTCATCCAACGGTTCTTCCTGATGATCTCTTCTCCAATCAAATCGTACTGTACGACGACGATACTATATAGTTTTTTATTAATTTTACTCTTCGGACTAAAGTCGGAGAACTTGCTTATAATATATGTATTTGATTTTATAATTGTTATTACGACTTTAGAATACTATACGTTAGAAATAGATGAACAAATAAAATAATAAAAAAAAGTAATTGATGACGACCATAGATTTATCTCGATCATCAGGGTTAGGAGTTTTCATAAAATAATTTTCTATAACGATTTCACCAATGTCTTTATAGAAGAGAATATTAATGAAAAATTTATAAATACACAAACATACAATTGAGTACAAGTAGAAAATATTATAATACATGTTTGTTTGTACATTTTTCAGGTCTTCTGATGCCTGAGGGTTCGTTCGGATAACAATTACTTCTAACTCCAACATCAATCCGCTCTAATTTCCTAGTTAATTTAAATAGAATATATTTTTAATTATTAAGTTAAAAATAATTATTAAATTATTTTGTTATAAAGAGACCTTTTATTTTAAATACCATAAAAAAATTGAGCATTATCAGAAATGATAATTTCCGTACTTTGTATCAAAAAAGAAAATTGGATCGTCTTTTAGTAACTAATAAATAAAAATCATTGGACTATTTTTAGTTTTAACCAAAGGTATCTGATGAGCAATAATAGCGAATTTAGAGAAAAATTCTGTTTTCCGTGACAGAAAAAATTTTTTTTTTCACCTTAAATACTCTGTAAAGAATTGTTGAAAAATAAAACCACCGGTCCGGTTTCGTTTTGGAATCGTCAACAATGTCACTACACAATGCACTCCGTCGGGAAGTGTTTCGATTTTATAAAAACCTACACAAAATCATTTGGCAAAGTGCTTTAATAGTTATGATACCGTATCAATTTCAAATTTACGCGAGTGTGTCGTTTTTTTTACTCTGCAAAATTCTTTGCTTCGCATCTAAGTACATATCCATGTTGGAAAAGAAACATCGCACATTGATGACTGACTCCGGCAAAGAAGAAACCGACGAAGAAGTTTGCAAATGGATACCTAAGAAGAAGCACGAGGTGTTGAAGGCGAAATACAAATGTCTTAAGAAGCTGTTTCAGATATACGACGCCAGTGTGATCGGCATACTCCCGGAAGCTTACGGAGTACCCGAAAAACGGGAGGAAAGGAGACACTCGAGGCGACGGCGCACCCACAAGACCAGGGCGGACGCGTGCGCCGGGACGGACGTCTCATGCGGCACCGTGCTCCTGCCGGTAGAGAAGCGCTCCATAACTACGTCCGTTATACGGGACCTGAAGCTGCAGTACACGTCCACCTCAGCCCCGGAATCGCTGAACCGTCGCGACAAGTTCACGCAGGACTCGCAAGACTTCCTGTCGATCACAACCAGCGAAAAGGAATGCGAATGTACGCAGACATCAGAACTACTGCAGGTGCCGTTCCTGATCATGAAGAACAGGCGACCAAAGCCTACCAGATTCCAGTTGTTCCTCCAACGTATACTCGGCATTAGACGGGAGAAGCCGTGCGGGGTCTCGCCCGATGCGCATGTATACGCGGCCAGCGACAACAACATAAGCAATCGCTACGAGAAGCGACGCCGGCGCGGACTGCGGTTCCGTAGACTACGTAATACAAAGAAAGTACATTCGGAGACCGCGCTGACGAGCAACCGAAGCCCGGTGATACTAACATACGTACAGTCCGTACAGAAAAGTTGTTTGAAGGACACTACGCCCCGACAGTGCCCGATTGTAGGGTGCAGAATGATTTTCTACGGTGGGTACATCACATCTCATTTTGAACATTGTAATTGTTTAAGTACGAGATAATAAATTAGAAAATGCTTTATTTAATTATTACTCAAAAAAACGAAAAATTTTTAATGATTGCTTTTATAAAAGTCGAGTTCTTGGACTTATCGAAAATCTGTAATTGTATGTCATCAAGAATTTATTGTTTCATCATCAGCTTGCGACAGTCCACTGATTGTCATAATCCTCTCCTAAGTTGCCGTTGCCAATTTTTCGTTTACACATCGAAAATTCAGCGACGTGTATATTTCATATGATATTTTATAAGACATTTTTTTTTAACTTTGCTAACAAAATTATTTTGTCGGCAGGCATCATCAATTACAATGACCATTTAAACCTTTGTCACTTCACTGACCGCAAGTTTTACTGCCATTACTGCCACGAGGGTTTTGTTAAAGAGCGCGATAAACTGATACACGAAAATGAGCATATCGGTATCACTAAGCTGACCTCAAACCTGATATCAATCCCAAACTCCAGTCGCCAGCCCAAAGTGGCCAGCGTTACCCAAACTGATCCTCCGCCTAGAGACGTGAACGAAGAGAAATTGAAGAAAATCGTATCTTTCTTTGATAAAATAGAGGATCCGGAGGAGATTCTCGCCGAGTTAAAGAAGAGTCGTCATTCCGCGTCCAATGTAGACATAACACGTAATTCTTCTAAAACCGATGCCACAGTTTGTGGTACCGCAAAATACATAACAAATTCCCGGAAATCGAGTTGTGCGCATTTGCAAAAGAACGAAAGGAAATCCACTTCGTCCGCCGCATCCGGGGTCGCCTCAGAGCATTCGATAGCATCCTCGATAAAATGCCAGATGTGCGGAGAAAGTTTCGATCACGTGTAAGAGTATTACCATAATTTCAATTTAAATGTCGTCATCGTCATTAAGTCACAAACATTTATAAAAACAAACTTGATCATATTTCTTTCCATCGTCAAATCATTATTATTGAAATAATTATTCACTAAAAGTATTTAGATTTCACATTCATCCATCATCATCATTTCAAGTTATTGTTGAACACAAAAATCCCCATCGATTCCACCCAATGAAATATAGCGACAATAATACTTTTACAAAGATATAATATCATTAAACAGTATGTGTATTAGTCTTAACAGATAAACATTAACGTTTATAATATATTTCAGTTTCAAATAATTATAAAAAGACATGGCATTATGTAAATATTTATGTGGAAATGTTTCAGACAACGGCTAAATCTTCATGTAAGCGCGGAGCACCGCGTTCGCGACAAATATTCGAAATGTCAGAACCGTGACGCCTTCAGCCCCTCCTACCAATACTACCAATCTTCCGAAGACGAGGACCCCGCCAGCGCGAGGTACACCAGCCGTAGCTATTCGACGATCCCGCCCGTCGACACGTCGTCCGATCTCACGGAGACCGTCTCCAAAGAGAAGTCGGCCAGAAGCGAAAGCTGCGACCCCTCCACTAACATCATATACTACTCATCATTAGAGTCAGTTAAGAAGCCGTCGGCGGTGAACGAGCTGGTGAAACGCGTTCGCAGCGGCTTCAACAGCTACAAGTGGGAGCCCGGGGCCAAGGAGGTTCGCTCGTAACTTGATTTTTGTGAAGTGGCATTATCTTTCCTCTTTAGTTTAAATATAATTATAAAATCCATTGTTTTTATTTCACAATCATTCATAAATCAACGTTCAATGACGATCTTTACCTCTTTTAGTGTGTGAATCTTTGGAAAGAAATCTTCCGCGGTAAAGCAGTTGGAAGATACCAAAAAAAAAATCTTTACTGTTTCCTACACATAGGCTGATTTTTGTTATTAAGCAACCAATTTCTCAATAAACTTGTACATGTAAATGGGAAAGTATAATGTAGTGACAACCTCAAAGGAATTTTACAAGCATGAAACAAATCTATTTTACTATAACTCCAGAACATACTTTCTTCGATATAATCGAACTAAACACAATTGACCAGACGAGCACTTCCATTTCGTTGGTAGTTAAAACAAGCGCAACTTTTTACCACGCATTACTTTATGGAATAAGTTATCGTTAAAGGTATTTCTGAACCAGTACAACATAGGGACATTCAAGAAAAGGGCGTACCATTTCCTCCAAGGTCAGCATCGCAGTCGCGACCCTGCGGATGTTGCGACTGTCCATCGTTAGTAATCATTTCATGTATACTGTTCGGTAATTTGCCCACTTTTATTTATAAAAAAAATGTTAAACGTTAAATTGAAGTGGTATGTTCAGCCACTTTGTCTTAAAGTGATCAGAGCGACGGTACCCTATAGAGCAGAGTTCCAAAAACCTTTTTGTATCGAAGACCCCTAGCCATGTTTTTCCGTGTTGTGTAGACCCCCTAATTACCTGATAATGATTTCCTGTAAATTTCTAGCTATAGTGAAGTTTAGTGTTAAAAACTTAAAGTAAACAACACACGTTAATTTATACATTTATTAATTGAATTTAAATTAATACTCAAAATAAAATTTTGTATCTGTTATGTAAAATATACGTAACATTAAATAAATTATAAATAAAATAACATAAGCAATAAGTCAATATTTTTAGTGAGAAGGGTGTGTTGAGATCCACTATCGTGGACCCCCAAATTTTTTCGCCGTTTTTTAATCGTTTCTCTGCGTGTTTTGGGTCAGGGCCTAGTTCTTTCATTCAGTTTTGCTTGCATTATTCCGCTAATTTCCATCTCTCTTTCATACCTCTCGCTGAGTGAAGACTGTCGTCTCGTCCACTTTTTTCAATTTAAAATCCACAAGACCTAAGAGCATACCATTTTGTCATATGCTGGAAACCCTTAGAGGTCGATATAGACTCATCACTGCTATAGAAAAACAATCCGGTGACGGGTATATTCCTGTATAAGTAGGAGGGTAGGAGTAGGGAGTTGGGTTTTTTCAACAAATAAAAGTACACAGTACAAACCACACATGTATATTGCAGTTTTTATAATGTCCTACGCGACGCCCGTCCGCCGACAATCAGCAGCAGGTGGTCGCCTGTGGCGCCGCTCCCATCTCCGCCGTATACTCAAACGTGTGGACACGCACAAACTTAAACACTACAGATAACATAATCATTTATATAAAATAACAGCATGAAAATCTGATATATCGCGAAACCAAAATTTAACGTCTGTGAGTTTTTGTATAAATGGTTTAAAAATATTCTCCTCATAAAATATCTTATTGCTTCATCCAGTAAAAACAACAGTTTCTAAAAGAAAACGAAATAATAACAAATCGTAGCCAATATAACATCACATACGCGGAGTATTGCCATATAAAATATATTTCACTGCCAGCCGGACATACAATGTTACGAACAAACAAAAATTGTGCTCATTTTATATATATATGTGTATAAGATTTATAACAAAACCGATATAACATTACAAATTGTGCAACAAAAATTATTGTTACAATATTGTTAATATTTTTTTTTTCGAATACATAAAATTCAACATTGCAATACAAAAAAAAAAGATCATCTTATATACTAATATTATAACAAAAATATGTTTATATACATTGGTTAAATGTGCTATTGCATACAAAATTATAATTCATTGCTACTTCTTACATATTCGCATAAAGATGTGTTGTCAACATAATTACCAATTTATATGTTACCAGTAACAATTAAGATGTGTGTTGTTTTGAAGTAACTATTATTGGCGAGCACTAGCTAGTCTATCTAGATTTAACCTGCTCGCTACCAAGCTCGTGACATCAAAAAACCTATCCCATGAATCCAGTAATTAGTTTAAATAAAATTTTGTACAGTAATCCCTCTAAAACACAGTACTTTTATAACGCGAATCAATATCCCTCGTATAACATTTATTTTCCCCCATATAACGCGAGAAACTCCCGCATATTTTCGTACTGCGAAATTTGATTTGTATTTATAATTAATTAATTAACTACGCATACCTTTGTACAATGAGTCAATTTTGTCGTTATTCATATTAAATAATATATGTTGCCAGTTTTTGAATTGTACGAACACTGGTAATACATATTTAATTCGTAAAAGTTAAACATGTATCATTTATTCATAACGCGTTATATCGGGTGAAATAAGCGCGTTATTCGAAAATATTTCTACAACACTTTTTCTTATAAATAACCAATCAACCGTGTTATAGGAGATTACTTGTACTTGTAGCACTACTAGGTATTAAAAGAAATTAACAAGAATTATAGGTGCTTGCTACCCCCTGTGATCTTCGGCATGTTAAGATCTTGGTGCTCTCCGAAACACACCAGTGATTATCACAGCTGAGCTAGGAAGCAAAGCAGGTTGGTTCCAGATTTATCTTTTAAAATTGAAGTTGTGTGTGATAATAAAATATATATATACCTTTATAGCCAAATGCAGTTCATAGAACCAAAGTTGACTAGTATTACAAAATGCAGGTCATCTTGGAGTTATCGTTGCAGAAAAGGATCAAACCACATTATATAATCAATACATCCAGATCCGTCCGTATGAGGAACCTAGACCTAGTGATTTTATATGATGAAACAAAATCTTTAACAGAGAAAAAATATGCCAGTGAACTGTAAAAAGGAAGTATGTAGTTACTACTAAACATAGCTACAATAGTACAAGCAATAAAACATGCAAATTCATCAAAACGATATACCACTTAATTTAAACACTATAAAATACTAAAAATATTTTGGTTAAATTATAGAATATAATTTTTTTTTTCTGATTAAGGCAATAGGTGAAACGGAAGTGACTCAACACGCACCCATTATTTAAACGCTATCAAAGGGCATTAAGGATTTTTTCATAGTTAAAATTTATACCAGTGTTGCCCTACTTGCGATACCATTAAGCCTTTCCGGTTTACAAATTACCTTTTACATCAAACACCAACAATATACCAACGCTAAAATAATCTATATCATTTCATCATAAAACTTTTCCAAAATAACCTCTCTTTCTTAACACCAATTGTTTCACCACCGAATATAGTTGCATCACCATTGTGATGATACAATGCTATCACTGCATATTGCCTTGGAAATAATACTATCACTTCACTGCATCCGTGGTTATTCTCTTTCTTTTCAGCATATGGAATTCTGGGAGTCTATACACGGACATATTGTAATTTTGGTAGTGGCAAGGGTTTTGAACCCATTTGGTTAGCTACCACATTGTCGTTATCAATCTACTCGTACAAGACATTACTGTGTTCCAGTTGTATCATTTAGGTTAGTGTTTTGGATGCATTTCAACATCATGGTCTCTGTCAAAAATTTTCTTCGAATTTTCGCAATTTTTTTATTTTCTTTAACACTAGACTTACCAGACCATTCAAATTGACTGGTCCTGCAAGTTTAATATAAATTATTTCTATATGAAATATTCTTCTTTTTGTAATGATATCTATCATCACTTTTGTAGCTTTATCTAAAAAAATAATTATATGAACTATATAGTTACCAACCAAATAGCACTCTTATTATGCATGTGATAATATTCCTTCCATGGCCATAAGCAGTAATCGTAACGCGTTTTTAAACATTTAACCAATTTTTAAATTTTGATATTGCAACACTTAGTGTTTCACGTCTCATATCTCTTTCCATTACAACATACAGGTGCATTCTAACAGTAACTGTTATATATGGGCGTGCCACTAATTACAAAATTATTAATTTATTATAAACCTAATTTTATCCACTTTTTTTAAATTGCCATTTAATGGCAATTGGTTTTTTTTTAAAGTTGCAACCCCATCGCACTGTATAACTTAACCTAGAAAATACCTTACGCAACACAAACAATGGTGGATATTAAACAAAAGCTGAACAAGCCCGTACAGTTACATGAAATGATTTAAACCTATTTATTAAAAGTTCTAATGTACTGACTGTTAACAATTCTCTATATGACTGTAAATGCTTCAATGATGGCGAAATGTCTAATCAAGTTTAAAAATTAACTGCTCAACTATTTACAAGTGTAAATATATACTTATGTAATGTGTATATTACAGAAGCATCGATGAACGCGCTCTAACGATAATATGAGTATTAAAAACATGACCGGCCATTTTAAATCCTACCTGTACATATGGTTTACAACTATTGCGATTTTTGGATGAATTATATAATTCCTATACAAAAGTTACAATTGCGATATAAAGGTGAAGCTTATAAACAGTTAATATATATACACTGCGTATATAAAACGTTGTAACTGAGAAATGGAGTCTCATCATCCAACCTAAAGTGCTAGCACCGGGCTAGTAAAAAAACTGTGTCAGTTGATGAGCACTTTCCATAGATATCTGGCATAGAGTCAAAGCATGGCCTGTGACGTCACAGACTATGTGGAGTAGCCAAATTGTGATTACACAACTTTCTGAAAAATGCTTGCTAGACTAGAACAGAATTGGATACTCGTTGGACGAAAATACATGTGAATAATGACAATGTAAAATGAATTATTTTTTTAAAAAAATAAATTGGCAACATTACTTATTATTAGAATAATAAGATTACAATTTATAAGAAGTACATAAATATGAATTATTTCCCGTGTATATAATTTTCATTTCACATGATTTTTTTTAATGATTTTTATATAAATACAAAAATTTGATAAGTTTATAAAGTAGCATCTTACACGCAACAATGGATAAATGACACAAAGTTTTCACGACGTAAGTCTAAATCTACAACTAAGTTATAAAAACAAATGTTTGTTAAGACTCATTTTGGAGGTATTTGTTTTTGAGCTACCCTTGACATTCTGATTCCGAAACTAGATTGGCCAATGTACCGGAAATCGCTTCTTTTGTATTTCCACCAAAACACCTGTAGAAAAAGAAACATCTTTTGTAATGACAAAAACAATCTTTTATAAAAGTTTTGTTAATCTGTATTGTATGTGACTGTATAGATCAGTAACACTGCAGCTCTTACTTCTACCGCAACAGTAATATGTAATTACTGTGTTTCGGTTTATCAGTCGATTGAAATTACTTGAGTAACAAGACTTAATATGTAGTAGTGTTAATTATCTTAACTGCAATGCGAATCACTTACTAAAAAGTGTATCTTGCCAATACAATATATGAAGCTATATCCAGAATCAAATCCTTCAATGTGTTATGTGGTTGAATCATACCTTAAATGCAATTAGATATTGTCATTTAGCTATTTATTAATAGTTGCGTTTGTACCTAGGACATGGAGGAGCATGGCAGACGGGGGCTGCCCATCTGCGTTAGCACTCGGTCCAGCCACTGCAGCGGTCCATTGAGGTGCAGTTCTATCCAGCATGGAGTGGACGTCACAGTCTGCCGCCTGCAATTCAGATATGGTGTTCATTAATTTCAAACCCGCATTTATTTTACACATGCGATAATGTAAGCACAAAAATAAAGAAAATCGCTTAAACAATAAAATACTTTAGATGAAAATATTATCTTTAGATGATAGATTGTATAAGAGACAGATTTAGTGTTGTGTATTATATTTATATTACCTACCTATACTCGGCGCCCCATCCTTTGACGAAGCTCATTCGTATGGTGCACATGCGGGTCAGCTGGAATACGGCTTCGAAGCCCTGCGACACCGACTGCGACAGCAGCGCGGCGAACTCTTGGTTGTTGAAGATTTTCAAATTACAACCTAATAACATATGTAATGTAAATAGTTTAAAAAAATTAGCCTCTGCAGTTTTCTCACTCTAATTAAACAAACAGAAGCAGATCTAATACAATAAGCATGAGTGTCAAGTAACTGATAATTATGTTAAGGACAAAGCATGCTCTGGAATCCCAATAGCGGGAACAAAATGCCAAGGTCAACTTATTTAGTTATACAATAAAGTGATTTATTTTTAACAAACTTACCAGGAGGTATCTTGCAAACAGTTGCAGGATGCCATCCATAGCGTTGATTGCAGTTAGGGCTTTGTACAAATATTGACGAGTCGCTGAGGCACTCTGCAAAAACCTCACCTGTAATAAATATATTTATTAATTATATATTATGTATTCATTTTGTTAGGTACTCATTGAACAGTAAAATATTAATGTTAATACACTACTGTTCGGAGGAAAAAAAAGAGCTGAAGTGATTACCTTCCAGGACAGTTTTTGGAAACTGAGACTTATAAGTACTTAAAACTGAAATGAATGTCGCTGTTTATTGTTACAATTTTACTGGTGGCTAAATCTTGCTAGATGCCCTAGTAGTAAAGTAATACACTAGTGTTTTATTCAATCTTCAAGTATGGTATAGTCAGTACCTCATGTGACAGCTATAAAGGACAAAGGGAGATAATCCAAAAGAAAGTAACATTCACTGTTACTGTTATCAGCATACTGTTTTGGCAAACCTAATTTACAAACTTGATGATTGCAATAAATACAGAGTTATTATAACATTTTATCAAATTCATCACATATTTGGGAAGACCTATGTTGACCTAATTAGGTGTATTGATGATCCTCCTCAATGCTGTGTATAATCATTCAAGTCAACAGGCATGTTTTACAAGTGAACATCCTGATTCTGCTTTATGCTTCCTATGAGAGTGGAGAGTAATAAGATAATAGAAAATAATGAAAGGACTTAAATGAGTCTTGGCCAACACTGACCAATAGAAAAGGAATAATAAAAAAAGAAAAAATGGTCTTGCTACCACAGTAATCTCACTAGCTTACAGCACCCGGAACATAGTAATATTTGCATATTTCTACTTGGCGATAGAAATAGCAGAGTCGTCTAGATAGCTATGCCCTAACTCCAGAGAACAGAATTCAGAAATGTGTAAGTATTTAGAAATGGATTTGTAAAATTGTTGTATATATAAGTAAGTATCATATAATGACTAGTATTATTATTTTAGCTTAAAATATATCTTTCAGACTTCACCTAACACAGCATCTCCCACCCCCTAGGTTGACTGGCAGACAATGCCTGTAGGCATTAAGTCCACCTATTGTACCCTAATTTAAGGTGTTGAAATATAGTTTTTTAAAATATAAAAAAATGTATATATACTCACCCCCAATATAATACAATCTGACTCCCTTGCCGATGTGCCGGCGCGTTTGCTCCACCACTTCATTCCGATTCACATTTGACAACAGCCCCAAGCAAAACCTACCAAAATATCCATTTAATGAAAAGGTAGTAGTAGTGTTAGTTTGACACAACTTCCTCGGTCAATAACACAAGTATTGCACAAAGCACTTTGATCCTTTATCATCCCATACCATTACCAGTAACAGGATTTTGACTTTCCTACTATTAAAAACTTTACTATCGTAAATTTCTGAAAGTAAATTGTTGTGTAATATTTTTTTACAAAATTAGGTTCACCTTTCACTATTGCTTGGGTCAGTAAATCCATCCACGGTAATTGAAGGTTGTGAAGCATGGAAAGTCTCTCCAACTCTGGTGTTCAACTCGTAGTAACTGATGCTACACCAAAAGGCGGGCTCATGGTACAGGACAGGGGCAGCTTCAGTTGCAAGTCCTGGTGGTGATGGAGTCAGTCGTGTTAGATCTGAATAAGATTGATCATGATATTATTATAGGATTGTTGATAGACAAAATTATTTTAAAATAAATATGATGTAATTTTGTCCAATAAAAATTTAAGTAAATATATTGAAAATAATTAAATCATCTTTTTATACTACAACTATTCTAGATAGATATTACAACAATTTCTTTTAAATAAAAAAAATAAACAAAAATAAAAATGGAGTACAAACTCACTCATGTTGTCATTATGATCCATTGGATCTCCGTCTTCACTCATATAGCCGGGCGGGGGAGTTTCCACTGAAGATGAGCTCCTGGAAATATATTTGAAAATTACACTAACAAAATATTACTGTAGTTCCATGTGGACTACATGGTAGAAATACTCAAATCATCAATATCTCTATAGAAAGACTATGAATTCTCCACAAAACTGGTATACTTTTAATGAGAGTAAAACTGATCAAAAGTTACCAAGTTGGTATGCCCAAGCTAGTTATCCAATCGTATATAAATGGTTGTATCAAATGCAAAAAAAGAGCAATCGCAATTATCCTAAATATATTTTTTTCAACCTCCAGCTGGTACAAGACCTTGGGCTGTAACCGAAGTCAAGAACTGCTTGTTAGTTACAACAGTGCCTCAGAAAGATACAGAGTTCCCGCTGCAGGGTCGGCCCTTGGCACAACTCACACGTGCACGGTGGTGTTGCTTGGCACCTGCTGCGCAAGCGTCGCCTCCAGATAGAGGGCGCTGTGCGGGCCGACGCCCACCACACCACCACTCTGCATCACGCTCAGCGACAACCTGATAACAATAAGTATGATTCTATACTAGTCTTATAATTTATTACACAATCAAGAATGAAGTTATTTGTTTCAAAAAATTTATAGCTATATACATTAGATTAAATAGAACAAAATGAAGTATGTTTGACCTTTTTTTTTATTAGTTAAGGGCCAATGCCTGACTACAATCCCACCCGGTGTTAAGTGATGATGTGGTCTATAATGGTAAAGCGCATTGACCCAATAAATGCCCATTCACTCTCTTCTTGAAGGCGCCCATATCGTAATTGGACGGGAACACTGACGCCGGCAAGTTGTTCCAGTCCTTTGCTGTTCTTATTAGAAACGAGGAGTCAAACCTCTTAGTGCGTATAATGGGTATGTTTACAGCATAGGAATGTAGTCTCGCCGTGCGCTTTGTTGTCCGGTGATGAAAAGGGGATAGGTGAATTACGTCATGTCTCTTAAAATACCTTCTACGATAGCGGGAGATTTTATTGGGGAGAAATCTTCAGAAATGTGAGGATGATTTCACCACGTTTTTTTTTTTTATTTTTTTTATTTAAAATTTTTTATTGCAACACCTTAAAATAGGGTACAATAGGCGGACTTAATGCCTACAGGCATTCTCTGCCAGTCAACCTACGAGGTGGGAGATG
>DWLS01003898.1:0-14877 GCA_018246255.1 Pachliopta kotzebuea | reverse complement strand
ACATTTATGGATGTAATTTAAAAATAGCATTTCAAAGGCCAAATAACTAGTATAGATGGAGTAAAAACAGTTTTCGTATTTTAAAATTATTATTGTTATTTGTAAACTTACTCTCCAGGACTATATTTCAGTAATAATTTATTTCCTGCTGGGTGACTAGATATTATATAATCTAACAGCATGCCAGAAGCACTTTGGCCAGCCTCATTTAACCACATATTAGGCACCATTGCACTAAAATAAGGCCCCCAAATACCAGAAACTAGTACAGGATTCTGATGAACTGCCATATGACATGTGGAAGTTCCACATATAAGACCAAGCCTTGTTGACATGTCATTTGCTATGTTTTCACCACGGGTTCCAATCATCCCTAATCCACCAGCATGAGCATCAATAATAGATGTTGCTACTGGAGTACCAGGAATAAGGCCAAGGATTTGTGCTATATCAGTTTTCAATCCACCACACTTCTCTCCTGGCATTAAAACTTTATTGCCAATCTTCTTAAAGTCATTTCCCATCAATTCATCCAAGCCTATTTTTTGAAGAAAATCTTTATTCCAACCTTTTACTCCTTTAATTGAATATTCATAATTCCATTTACAAACCAGAGAGCAAAGAGAGCGACTCTCTGATCCAGTTGCTTTCCAGGTAAGAAAGTCTGGCAAATCAAAGAAATATCCAAAATCTGGCCACTTATTTGTTAGATGTTTCTTCATCCAAAGTAATTTAGGCATTTCCATTTCCAAACTCACTTTACCACCTACATATTTTAAAATCTTATGGTGACTTTTGTTTATGAATTCTGCTTCTTCCTGGGCTCTGTGGTCCATCCACATAATAACATTTTGTTCATTATTGTTTGAATTGCTCACTGCTAATGGGTTACCATTTTTATCTAAAGCTACCAATGAGCAAGTCGCGTCAAAGCCAATACCTTTTATGTTCTCCGGTCTTACATTTTTAGTTACTTGCTAAAATATAATTTCAATATTTGTTTACATAGTGTAACTGTTAAAGAACAATACAAGTCTGGAGTAATAATAGTTTAGATTTTTTTAGAACATAATTTTATAAAACTTAAGAACTGTAATGGTTTAAGTCCGGAGTCTGGATCTAAGCTTTCACGGCCATAATAGTGGCCGAAAGCATCAATTTCATCAAAAAAAAGAAAAAAAAATGGTTTAAGTGAAAGTAAAAAATTATAAAATTTTTATAAATGTATGTTGTTCAATTAGTCAAAACAGTTTTTTGTTGATGTATTACTTTTATAAGTATTTTCAATATCACTAAACTATTGTAATACTTATGATTTTTGTTTTTCATGTTTTTTGATATATATGTAACATTATAATGGATGACATAAATTGTTGAAGACAACTATTCACAGCAACCCTGTGGACATATTTACTAAGGCTTTATGATGTATAACTTAAGGTTTATTATTTGTTATAGCTTGCCACCTGAGAATAGTTCATTGTGTAATGCTTTCATTTCATCAATTTTGATGGAAATGAAAATGAATATTATGGAATAATAAAAAAATACAAATAACACATTAAATGCAGAGTTCATCTGGAAATGTATATAAATGTCTCGCAATATCATTGCTTAATTCTTGTAATATTCACTTAAAAATTTATTATTTACTTAAATACTACAAGATAAATTTTTAGTTCTTACACACTTATCATAGAGTTTACTTTATCTAGTAGGAGAAGTCAATGGATTTAATTTCTTTTTGTATACTGTGTACACTATTAAACAAGCAGGGATACTTACCTGTATAACAAATTCACAACAACTCCAAATGTCATTGGATGATTGTTCAAAGAAATTAAGTTCAGGCTTCCATATCTGTAATTCCTTTACAGAGGTTTGCAATACGTGACCATTTTGATCAACAAGAGCTGCTCTTACACTACCTGACCCCACATCGACACCAACAAAATATATATTACCATTCATTGCTATTTTTCTAATAACTAATGTTTAATTACGAATTATGGAAACAAGAAATATGTGTTTATTTCATATAACTTACATATTTTACAGTAAAAACTTGTTTACCAAGTGAATATCAAGAGCTATCTTGTAATGTAACATATTTTCATCATGTATTATATACTCTCAATGAAATGTGACCATAACTTGATACGAGATAAGAGTTTGTTACTACTGCTTAAGATAACCTTTGTTTACTCAACCTTTCATTTATGTTAAACATATTATCACTCAGAACCAAACTAACAGTTTATAGACTTAAGATAAAAAATATTTGTCTAAGTATACAGTAAATGATTCGAAGTTGTTCAACCAACTGTTGATCAACTATTTTAGAGTAAAAATAATAGAGCTCCCCAATGCGCGCCTTTACGTATATAAACGCTTTAGTGTAAAGTATATAAAAATAAATACCACTTCCTCGAATTTTATTTAACTTAGATAATACTGTAAGTAAAATAGAAGTTTTAGTGTATTAAACGTTAGTTGTCGACAAAAATTTCTGTTTTATAACGTATGAAATCGATAATACATTGCCCGATCAGCAAACCGATTTCATATGTTTACATTCACTTAATATCATCACATGATCTTCTAAATTTAAATATAAAATAAAACATAAATATTAGTTAATAACATTTTCAGTTTTCCTTCATTCTTCAAATTTTTCTGCGTCTTTGCTAAGATTTATTGGGGAATCCCCTAAGTGGAGGATAATGTTGAATAAAATAAAAGTATATTTTTAAAAATTCAAAATGGTTAAGAAGTTCTATTAACAAACATCTAAATTGGGTAATAACATATTTCAGAATATTATAAATTTTAATGTAAAAAGGAAAATACAGGCTAACTATACTTAAAATGTAAACGTCAAAATAAGTTGCAGTAGTTTAAACCCAGAGCTTAATAAGTATAAGGTTGAAACTGTGTGCACAGATGATGTAATTAGTCATAATTTCATGCTATACTACTTTGCTATGAGTAACTAAGCTTATTTTTAATTAACACAGCGTTGTTCCTAAAAAATAACTTTTGGTTTTAACCACTAAGAAATTTACAAAAATGTTACGGTCGGACGCAAAAAAACACCAACAGGATTCTTTTTGTGGTAATATGAATACCATTAATCTTGAAGTGATACTGGAAATTCAAAAGGATATAGAACCATATGATATGATATCATTAGTGTTTTTACTCTACGAAATTCCGGACACTGCCTTACAACGACTTATCGTTTACCAGCGGGTTTGGAGAGACAGCAATATGAATCTATTATACGATTGGGCACTAAACGCTCAGTCACGGCCAACTTGGAGATATGAGTTCTTGGAAGCACTCACTATTTGCCGATTGTATAACATAATACGAAAGTTAGGATTTAATGTTTCCACTGTCAAAGATTGTTATATGCCCGGAAATATTAACATGTACACATATGTAAATCCAATCAAAAAGGCACTCTATAAATTATGCGAACAAATGACTGCAAACAACCTTTTGAGATTAAAAAAATCATTGTTAACATTTGAGTATGATACTTCTGAATGTGAAAGTTGTGAATTAGTATTTTTGGAGCTAATGTCTCAAAAGTTTATAACACTAAATCAAAGTAGTAGAGAGAAAACAGATACTAATAATGAATATCAGGTTGAAAATCTTTTAAAAATAATTGAAAATCTACCTGGGTTAAAGAAAATTGCTGCAGAAATAGGAAGTGTTATGAAAACAATAAAGAGTGAATCTAACCTACCCAGTTCAGTAATTACTAGTAAACCGCTTACACCTACAGCAACAAAAGATAATCCGAAAGAAAAACTAGAACAAAAATTTGATCAAAGTTTTTCAGACATTTTTCAAATATTAGAAGATTTGAATAAACAAGATATATCTGTTTTAAATTTAAAATCTGATACTACAAAAATTTATAAAGATGCATACCCCATTAAAAATTCTGAAAGGACTGGTATTTGTTGCATTATAAACCAAGAAGAATTTCATCCTTCAAGAGATAGTATAGAGGGCGATTTTAAAACTCATATGCTAGATAACCGTTTAGGTTCTACAAAAGATCAATTAAGTCTTGAAAATACAATGTCCTCACTTAATTTTAAAATAAAGAGTTGTTGTAATGTTGGTCATAGGGAAATGTTTCAATTCATAAAAGATGTAATACAAAATGATGTCAGTCCTGATGATAGTATTTTTATGTTATGCATTTTATCACATGGTATAAGAGGACATGTTTATGCTGCAGATTCTGTGAAAGTGAAAGTTGAAGACATACAAAACTTATTAGATTCCAATGATGCAAGTCACTTACGTGGCATGCCCAAAGTTTTGATTCTGCAAGCATGCCAGGTTGATGAACATAGATCTCAAGCTCGTTTAGTAGCTGATGGACCATCACCAAACTATTTTCTAAGAAAATCAGATTTCCTTATTTATTGGGCAACTGCACCTGAATATGAAGCTTATCGAGATGAGGAAAAAGGGTCTATATTTGTTCAGAGTTTATGTTACATAATTGGTAGAAAGGCAGATCAAGAACATTTGTATGACATATTTACAAAAGTAACTGATACTGTTTCACGTATATGCAATAAATTAAAACGTGCCCAGGTACCAATCTTTGAGTCAACCCTTAGAAAAAAACTGTTTTTACAAATTCCACAATGATAGCAATCAATTTTCTTTCATTGTTATCTTTTTATGTATGAAAATCACATTGACCTTGTAAAAAAATTGTATTCATAGATGGTGTAATTTGAAAATAAAAAATACTTGGACATTTTAAAAAAAAAATTTAAGCATAATAATATGTATATGCCTTATTTTTAAGATTTCTTGCAATGTTTTACTCATTTTTTTTATTATTTACAGTACTTTAGTTATTACGAATAAATATTTTATAAATTATAATATAAAATGTATTTAAGATTACTGTATCATAATTTTAATATTTAATCTATTGATGTAAAAAACTATCAACAAAGTAGTTAAAATTTATATTGGAAATGTGAACTGTATATGTAAGGTGTTTAATATATTATTTTAAATTATCTGGGTTTAATCAATAAACATGTTTATGATATATTTTCTATGTTTATTAAGACATCTGTTTTGGTAAAATCCATTACTGCAATTTCTAAATTTTTTCTGTCCTCATCAGTTTTTAGTTTAGACCACATTGAATCTAGGTAAGCCCTTTGATGCTTGAGGATGAATTTAAAACTGTGTTTTAAAGTAGCGCCAACATGTAAAGTTCTTATGCTGACATCAAGTTTACCTATTTTAGTTATGAATGGCAAACTGCTTGACACAAATTTGTGAGGTCCATGTCTTGATCTTAATATAGCTATTCGTGTATTCTCATTACAATACTTGGTTAGAAAACCCGTTCTAACTGCAGCCACTCCATAATCACCATGCAATTGCTGTATTTTATCGAGAACTGTATCATGAAGTATTTTCGTTTTTAACACAAGAGGCTTGTTTTCTGGTAATAACGGCGATGTAATTTCTACTGTTATATACCTAAAAAAAAATTAAGTTAATATAGTATAAAATAGCTTATAATCTCACATATTACTGAGTATGGAAACAAACCTGTTCTTAAAGCGGACCATTATTACGCTGGGTATATAATTTACTGTTTATTTGGTTTAGTTCGAATTATAATTTTGACGTAAAAATTAGATTCAATAAATTTATGGTAATTTCTCCAAAAAAATATTATTCTTTATAGTCATGTGGTTAATATAAAGGTAACTTCTATAATACGTTTACTTATGATCCTTAATGTTATTTAGGTACAAATGTTTTCCGATGATGATTTTAATTTATCCCCTAAGGGAAAGGCAAAAAACTTAAGTCCATACAGAAATGTTTTCGAAACTCTTTTGAAAACAATTTTTTCAAATACTGGTTCGGACTAGAATTTTCATCATACAGCCTAGGTTAATCTGTAAATTCATGAAAATAATTAGATACAAGGTGTTTTTCAATTATTGAGTTCAATAACTTCAAGTTTCTCCATACAGCCTATTTTTCATTATCAATTAATTGAAACTTTGTTATTAAATTATTGTTTGACTTTATTCACCGCGCTACTTTTTTAAATCATGGCACAAAGTTAGTGAATGTAAATGAAATTGTACTTTAAATCGGAAACAGGTAAACTAGTGTTGCTATATTTTGTGACAACGTTTTTGACAATTACCTAATGTTTTTTTTCATTCGGAAATGTCACTGTCTATTAACAAGATAACCTAACCAAATTTATATATTTTTTCTTAATCAAATTATGTCGTTATCTAAAAGGGAAATATTAACTTTATATAAAAAGTTAATGCAATATACTCAATCGATATCTTTAACGGATATTAAATATTATAAAAATAGAATTTCAAATGAATTTAAACGTAACAAAACATTAACAAATCCCGAAGAGATTTCTTTTGCTTATAAGGTCTGTATAAGTAATTATTAAAAGCTTGCTTTGATATTAATCTTTATCAACTAATACAAGCCCACTGTTGGATATAAGCCTCACCAAAAGCGTTTTTTTTTAATAATTTTTCTTTTAATTTAGAAGTAGGTAGATTCATTAAAAGGAATTTTCACAAATTTCGGTTTTTGTAAAACTGTAGTGCACATTTATTTTGTGTATTTTACTAGGATTTGGCTTTTATGGTTAATTCATTCACTTTAATTGGCAACTCTAAATATAGATAGTAAAGGAATCTTTGAAAGAACAATGTTATAGCTTGTAATTGTTTATTTACATGATTCCATGTTTTTCTTATCAATTGTTATAAAATCTAAACTATGCCACTACATATTATATCATTATCAGGTAATAGTTGTCAAAGTTCATTCCTAACTGATGTGTTACTGTTTTGGCAAGGTATGTCACATACTTTCACATGAAAGTCTTGTCATTCATTGTACTGATTTTAAAATGCCGATGAAAATACTCAACATTTATAGTTTTTTGAGTCTATATTAAGCAATTTAAATTTACTATTAACATTGCCTTTTTTGTATTTTTCAGAAAGGTGAAGCTCTGCTTAGAAAAGGATCTGTACTATAATGTTTACTATTATTGGCAACATTTTCAAAACCCAAACTGCTCGCATATTGTATTCTACTAAAGTACCAAAACATATTGATTACTCTCTTGTTCCAAAAATAAATGAATCTGATTTAGCAGAGCAATTTGTTAGAGGAGGTGGTCCTGGTGGGTCTGCTGTCAATAAAAATGCAAACTGTGTAGTATTGACACACAAACCTACAGGTATAATATGAAATTAAATCTCTTATAGAATTATACAAACTTCTAAGATTTTCACCATATTCATATTGATTAACAATGAAAATAATTAACCACCTTTTTTGTCACTCCCTTTGTCTGATAGCAAAATAGTGTATGCAGACGGTATATCATTATTTCATTTTACTCATTGCAATACAGGTCTACTATGTAATAATTTTATTGAAATGTATTATGAAATATTTATGACCATTTCTATATTTGTAGTATTATTAATTTGGTGCTACATTTGCATTTCATATTTTTTTTATTACTATTTTTCTCTTCACTCGCTCAAAAGTAGACTAAGAGCAATATGTCTCAATTTTTATTTATACCTATTTTACTTTATTTTCTTGTTTTTTCACTCTGCTAAAAAGTATGAAATAAATAAGTTTCCAGTTGTTTGTACAAAAATACTGTTACAATGAATTTGTGTTAATATATACACATTTATATATTATTAATAAAACCTGTTATATATTATTTAGTGTATTGTTGTAAGTCACCAACAGATGGTGCTGTATTAAATGCAGGAATTACTTATTTCTAATCAACTTTTTACTTTTTGACTTCACCAAAACGAATATATTTCAGGTACAGTCATCAAATGTCACATTAGTAGATGCCAAGATGACAATAGAAAATTAGCAAGAGAAATGTTAGTGGCAAAGTTAGATGAAGTTTTAAATGGAGACAATAGTTTAGCAGCTCAAAAGAAACGGTTACTGGAAGAAAAGGAGAAGAAAAACCAATACAAGAAGAAGAAAATTGCGAAAATGAAAGAAGAATGGAAAAAGAGAGAGGGTTTAGCTTAAATTAAAATACCCAATGTAGTATTTGTAACAATTAATGTTTTAAGCAAACAACTAAAAGAAAAATTCTGTTTTAGGAAAAAATACAAAAAAGTTTGGATAAAATATATTTTTATTGTTGATATAAATTTATTGGAATTGTTTTCATTTGTTTACAGTTTAAATGTGAAATATTATGTACGTATAATAAACTTTAAGTGACATATGATGACAATTTTGGGGCGTACATGCGAAGGCCTTTTTACAAAAGTCGATAACGATACATTTATAAATTTATGATTTTAAATTTAATAATTATTACGATACGACGCTTGTTTCTATAAAAAAATCGATGGTTTCTACACATTTTTTATAGTATTTGAAAGATTGCAGCTACATTACCAAAATTTTTATTAAATTCTTTAAATTTTTTGATAAATCATGTAAAAGTTTATGAGCACTGTCATATGGCTGATACTATCTTGAAACCGAACTCCATAAACATTAGGCTATAGGCGTCTAATTGATTTAAATCCATGAAAGTGTTCTTAACATTATATTTATTTTTGTAATAAAAGCTACGATGTAATAAATTTGAATAGCTTCGTGTATTACAGCTTTATGAAAAAGACTTCAAGATTACATTAACATTAAAAAATGAGATCTAATAAACTTACTTGCTATAATGGGTTAGTAAAACGGGCTTTGTTTAATATAATATCGGTAATAATATAATTCAATTAAGTCCCAAAAAAGTTTACGATTACATATATGGAAATATAGCAGCTAATATTACATTAAAAAATTTAAGGTAAATAATATAGTATTTTTATGGCTTTGGTGGGAAGTATTCTGTTTTAGACTTCAAGTCATCTATCGAAGTACCTTCTATTTATATATGCGTTTTAAAATAATTGTTTAATTACAACTTAATATTTGCTTATTGATTAGACGCGCATATTTCATTTAATAAAAATACTCCGATTTGTTTATATTTACATTTCTATTGTTAAAAAATAATGCCGCTGCCCGTAATGGAAAAGCAATTTATATGAACGAGCTGTGTTTAGATTGCGTTAGCGTTCTGTTCGTCCGGAGACAATAAATCCACTCCTTATAATTGACGGGCTCGTCTTTGTGCGGAGTGGGCCGAAATTGATTATCATTTCTCTTTTTTTCCTGACATTCTTTTACCACAAAGAATATGCAATGGTAATTTTTAAGGTACGATTTATTATTATAAGACAACTTTAAGCATACGGTGGCCATGCCCGCCTTATCCTAAACTATTATTGACTTAGAGACTAACTAAAATATATACTAACTTGAAAGATCTTCAAATACCATATATTGAAATAAAATTGATTAAGGTACTATATATATTCTGGTGATGATAGCGCTGACTCGTCTAATACGACCTATACAGCTCATTTGACGCTGGGCACGCAGACCACGAGGCCCACTGCATATTAACCTAAACTTAACCTAGTGTTGCTACTGCTCCTGGAAGTGTAGCTATCCGACGGCGGATTTTTCTTAACATGTGTGTTGGTTATGTATATGTTTAAACTAGCGAGTCTACTCGGTTGACGAAGACGGACTCGGGTCCGTTCTCCGACGACCTTCGCTTTCTTCGGAAGCTCTGGGCGATGAAAACCGCCCCGTAACGAGGGTGTACTTGCGTACGCGGTGTATGTGTAGCTGGGGCGCCGCGCTCTGCAGCGAGTGTTGGTGATGTCGGAGGAGGTGGTTTGATCAGTGACGTGTGTTTAGGTGCTGCCAGTAGTGTTGTGCAGGATCGAGGTGTATGGGACCCCTTGTGATGGCTTTATTAGTACATGGCGTGATCTGCGCTTACGGGTGTTAGGTTTAGGTTGCGAGTCGTAGTTTGACGCATCGGTTACCAGAAGGCGTTGGTGAGAGGATGCTTTGTTGAAGAAGGTCTTCGAGCATTCTCTGAAGTACTAAGGTACTGATTGAACGATGTTATTATTCTATATTAGTATACATATATATGTTGTGGCTGAGGGCGAACAAAGAGAAGATGCACTTCACTATGGCCTCTCGCTGAATGACTGAAAAGAAACTAAACATAGTAAGCAAGGCTCCATCTTCAAAAACTATTCCTTGCTTTTGTAATGGTAGAGGAACGTCAGTATTATGATGACCGGAAACCAGATGAACATTGACCAGAACGTTGGGCTTTTGTGTCCTTGCTTTCTTGACCCCTTGACTTCTGGGGTCTTAGAGGGCATCTAATTTCTAATGTTTTAACACTAGGCCAAGAGAGAAAGGACTAATGATTAATAAAACTGTAGTAAAATTAAAAAATAATGACAGGTGGGTACATCATTTGTGACATTACGTATGCTGCCTCATTAGTACAATAATTTCCGTAAGATTATATTTTAGCAAGAAAATTTTAAAATTTCGTTTGTCTTATTTTAGAATACTGTAGAGAAAACATTTTTTTAATTTTTTGGGTACATGTCTAACATTTTATGTTAGTATAATGCTTAGTGTCTTTAATTATTATATAAAAAATACCATCGACTACAGTACTAGGAGTACGAAACCTTCAAAGGCATATAAACGTAATCTTACGACGTCTAGCATCACGACCTGGTTTAGTGGTAAGGCAGTGGTATTTTGACGTCTTTGTACCCATCACGCCATCCTTTGTACATTAATCATAAACTAAGACTGCTTTAATCCATGTTCCGTAGCTTTTTGCTATATTTCGTAACGTATGGCCGCGCGGGGAGTTGCTCTACAGGAAAATCTAATTAAGGGTAATGGACGCGGGCTCTGACCTTGTTCCTTTCACATAGGCGTGGTATAATCATTTCACTAAGTCATAAATTTTAGCAATGTTCATTTAAGAAATCCTTATAACATATAAATCATTACTTTTAAATTTCATTAACACTAAATTTATCTCGTGTTTCGTACAACTGAGACATCTGATATAATACATCACACCATGTATGTGATTGGGTTTTGAATAATTGTTCAATGTTAGAGCCACATAACATAGCTAGAAGGAACGCCAATTTTTAACTTAAAATATTGCGTGCACGGAAGGGTAATAAAGAGGGTGATGTATGGTTTAGTTATATTGATAAGGACATGAAAAACAGAAAATTTTAATTGAAACATGTGGGAGACTCTGTGTTCACGTAACACGATGACCTCTGGAACCGAAAAAGCATTGCTACGTTCCACAACATACAAGAGTATTAAGGACGAGTATGGTTCACCATTTTTGGCCTCAATACCACTCTTAATATTATCTGAAATTGAAAAGGATTAAATTTTTTTTAAAAAAAACCTTAAAAATATATTTTAAATAAGTCTGATAAAAACCATACAATTTTATATGTCAGGTTATTACTGTTGATTATAAAGAAGTATATAAAACTATTTTAATAGATTTTTAGTTATTTAAGTTAAATCACCGTACCATATTGTGAGCAATAAAGAGTATCTATCTATCTATATTAATTGGTTCTCTGTAATACAAATATTTAGTATCCACTTTTATCCCAGCCTGTATCATGGAACAATTTTAATATTTACCTGGGCACGATAAAAAGTTGAAAGTAAAATACACCACAACTATACTTGTTTATATTCAACTTTTTGATAAATTAAAAAAGTAAATACGTAGTATTTTGGCTGACGTTTCAGTACAAGTCGTCTCTTCGGGGAAATCAAAAATTTAACAGCAACAAATTTGCGTACCTTAATTTTTTTTAGTCTAAAATGACGGGCGAATACATATATCTTTTTAAATACTGTTTATATTATTATTTATGATTTATTTTTTCTTTACTTAAAATTCTGTATAACGATAAGAAAATAATAAATAGATATGACCATGAATAAAGGGTACTAAGAAAATAAAATCCCGTGAAAAATTACCTATTTAATAATTTCTAACGTCTTTGTTTAATTCTCAAACGTAAAGTGATGTAATTCTAACTTTCGTTGACCGCCAACCTAAATTGCAGATTCTTGTTCTGATTCCGCAACCTCAATATTACAGTGCTTAAGCGTTTGCTTTGTAACATGTAGGTCCTTGGTTCGATTGAGAGTCATACATTGTGGTTGTAAATATATGAGGCCAAGTGAATTCTGAACAAGCATGCTTCACTATTTACGCCGTCATTGAACACCATGTGAAATTGAGATCCAATGTTGATTTTTGTTTTTTTTTAATTGATTTGAATTGAATTCATTGAATATAAATATAAATACTACCATATCAATTTAAATTTAAATAAGCTTGTCTTGATTTAAGGTCATTTGTTAAAGCCTATGCGTCCAAAGCTTCTGTTAAACAGTTCATGTGAAGGTGTAAACGTTTCTAACAACGAATTTACATATCATTTAACTAGACTCTCGAAATACTAAAGTAGAGGAGGAGATGAATTGTGTGAATTCTCAAGCGGGTTCCTTTATGACGTCATAATAGTCAGTGACCCGTATTAAACGCACCGAACATAACATGAAACATTATTCTTGTTTATTTGCTGTCTGAAATAGTATTATAGAAATGTTGGCGCTAGAACGTAGAAGAAAAACAAAATATGATGTCTATACATTTCCTTTTGTATGTCATCATCGTTAGCTCAACCGATGGACGGTCACAGCTGAGCATAGGTTTGTTTTGATATATTCCACAAAACATATATTTAAGTTTCATAAAATTTGATAATACATAAAAAACAATGCAAATACAATGGTTGTACTATAATAATGACATAATAAACTAAGAGCCCGTTAATATATTCTAAAAGATTTTTAGTGATCGTATTTTAAAAAACTATTTTAAATTTTTTCTGGTCTTCCTGTTTGGTTTGACTAACATCCAAAATAGCTGCTTAGATTTAAATGGATTGTTAGCCGGCACAATCACTTAATGAAAAATATTAATTCATAGAATTGTTAGCAATATCCTGTTCATCGATCACATTGACTGCTGAGTCAAGAATTTGAAGGTTTTATTGTCGCCTAACATTAAATAAATTTACACAGGCAGTACAACAACATAGAAGCAATGCGTTTCAACTAGTCATGTTATCTTAACGATTCTAGGTTTGCTGTAAGCTCATCTACGCCAATATATGTACATACTTTACTAATTTGGGACACAAAGGACGCTATAATAAGAGCATTGACTGACCTAACTAATTTACTGTAATAAGCGAAATGTATAATAGTATTGTGTAGAGAAATGTTAAAAACCACATTAACACCTCTTCTTTTGTTCTATGCCTTAGAAAAGAACAAAGCAAAATATTTTTACATACGTCGGTACATCAGTTTCAATAAATAAATAACAAGAAAACATATTTATTTATTTGTAATTTGCCGACGTTAAGTCCTGTTGCCGAAGACCATAATTCTACCACTTAAGAATACACAATGTACCATCAGACACTACTACATTTCTTCTGATGAACAGTACTTCTTGAATACCATCAAGTCCTGTCTATTTAGATTTTTTTGTACTATAAAATGTACGAAATTTTTTAAAACAACCGACTTACAGCCTTAATTACTATAAGTGAACATAAATAATAAAATTTATCCTCATTTCACAGTTTTCGTGTTCATTGGTAAATTAAAAGATTTCTCTAGGGGTTTGTACACATTTTTCATTAATTTGGAGGGTCTGTTTATTTACAATTACAAACGAGCTTTTTCTTGTAAAAATTTCGACTTAATACCGATACATCTATTTTTGTTTATGTTTAAAAACCTTGAAACGTATATGTCCACCATTACCAATTTAAGTAACTCCTCTGCTAGACGTACGATTCCTTCATTGCTTTTCACCACATGTAATATAATATAAAGCTTTACTCATCAAGACACTTGACGTTTTAATTAAACGGTGATTCGTGTAAACGGCAATCGATATTTCCGGCCACCACGTTAAGATTTTCTTCACTATTAGGTATACTTTACCAACACGCATTGTATATAATTATGCAGCGTCATTTTTTTTACTGAGTGGAAATATTTTCAAATACATACATTTAGAACTTGTATCCATTAAAACACATGTTTATCGTCACTGTTTTACTGCAAGACCACAGAAACCGTAGCACAAAACCGCGACTTCGGGTACAATATCAATCACTTTCGTATTCGGCCCTTCAGCTCCCAGACCTTGGCTATGACGGAACGACTCCTCAAGTGTGAACGTTGGCTATATATATGCATATATTAGGAGTTCTTATAAAAGAAAAGAGCATTCGTGAACGTGTGATATCCACCAACCCTCATGTGGGCAGCGTAGAAGACATTTTTTAATGTATCAAAACAACGACACGAGTAATGCGTTCATCTTACGGTAAGTGATATGCTTACTCATAAAAACGTGGCGCTGGTTAAGATGGTACATTACGCTCGTCGCATTGACACGTAAGGTGTTAAACCTCGTTACTCCAGTAACTTCACTAGCATACAGCATCCTTCAGACCAGAGCACAGTAATGTTTGCACCCTACTGTTTAGAGGCTGCAATAGGAGTTGCGGTGGTATCTACCTAGACGGCCTCCGGCAATAAGGACCTATTATCAGTGCACTAATAACAATGCTTTTCAACAATTTTCAGTTACACCAATACATTCTACTGTTATATTATATCATCATCATCATCATATCATCATTATATCATATATAACAGCATAATTGAAATTTACACGATAACCAATACTTTTACATTTTCATTGATACTCTTTACCACGAAACA
>DWLS01003897.1:0-14877 GCA_018246255.1 Pachliopta kotzebuea | reverse complement strand
TTACCATCATCGATCACATCTTCACTTAACACCAGGTGGGGTCGTGGTCAAGCATTAACCTATACATAAGTAAAAAAAAAAAAAAGTTTTAAGTTAAAGATTTTGAGGTTGAGAAAAATCAAATTTTAACTGGAATGGACTAAAAATTAATGTTATTTTTCCACCTTACAATTAGTAATAGTGAAATTACTGAGGTAATGAGACCTTAAGTCGCAGTGTATATTAACGAGCACCGCGTTGTTGTAAGCATATCACTTACTATAAGGTGCCGGCGTCAGTGTTCCCGTCCAATTACGATGTGGGCGTCTTTAAAAAGAATGTGAATAGGCATTTGCTAGGTTAATGCACTTTACCATCATAGACTACATCTTCACTTAACACCAGGTGGGATCGTGGTCAAGCATTAACCTATACATACGTTAAAAAAAAACGAACGCCCTGTGCTGGTTTTGTCGCATAGTAGAATGAAAAATAAAGCTAATATGAGCCAGTGAATTTCGACTGCCGGAACACAACAAAGCTATTACGGCGGCAGATTGTCAATACGAGGGCTTTGAATAACTACCACCATTAAATTCCACCACTCGAGTGGCCCCGAAATAGAACCCCGGCCTACGTGCTAATAGTCAAGCGATTAGCCGCTGGGTGTAGAAATACTATGTTTACCTCTCTAGTGCATTTAATAGTTATGTGGCAGTGCGGCGGCACTCTGGCAACCGTGTCCGTGCTTTTGCTACCCTCCTCCCCCTCCTGGACCCTGAAAATTAATAAACATACAGATCAATTTGCAGTTTCATTATCGCTCTCTAACAAAAAAGGGCACAAGAAATGTTTATTTACAGGCATATTGAAGGAATTGCTAGTGATTTAAGAATACATGCTTATTACTTTAAGAAAAGAAAATAATAAAAATATGATTAATATAAAAAGATATATAGCAGTAAGTTTGGAAGGAAGAAGAAAGTTTGGAGTAACTACAAATTAACATAATAATCTTAGCTTAGATTATCTCTTTACTAACAATATAAAATTACCATTTATTGTTGATTATGCATTAGTGTGAAATGCGTTTGAATCTAAAAGGAAAGTGATATTTTTTTTCCTGTCACGCCACAAATAGTCCGAAGTTATCAGTCCACAGTCACCCCAACGTAATTTCCGTTCTTCAAAGGCATTCAAATTCAATCATGAGAATTGCTTAAACCTTTTTCCGCGGGAGTGACCGATTAGATTATTTGGTAAAAGTCAAGGTGCGGCTATTGGTGGAAAAAATAAGATGTAAATAAATCAGAAAACTAACCTCTACGGGTATGAATATTTAGCCTTTTACACTATACTAATTAATAATTTTTAATCAATGTATACGTCACAGAGCAAATACATAAATATATATGTTTTGCTATTACACGTAAAGCAAGGCAAAGACATTTCCAGAATAACGTCTAGAATAAAATATCATATACGAAATAATTGTTTAAATAAAATTTCTAATAATATCAGAAAATCACCTTGAAAAATATACAGGCTGAATAAAAAAACACAACCCTTAAATGCATGATGATGTATATATACATTAGTGTTTTTATCCTTACATAATTTCTGAACGAAAACTCAAACACGGTACTTTTTACTTTTATTAGGTGATAAAAATATTTGTTTCGGTTTTTTAACGAAAACTTTTTTAATTTTAACCCTTAAATGCATATTGTTGCCAAAAGTCTACAAACCAATTTTGGTTGTATGATAATTTGTGACTTTTGAATTAAGATTTAGTGAGAATTAATTGCCGAAAAGAGTTAAAAAAATTACAAATATATTAGACGTAATGTAAGAAATCAATATTATAAAGTTTTTTTTGAGCAATTTATCCTGAGTATGTTTGTATTTGGATTTTCATCACCTACCTAGATGCATAGTGTAGCCAAATAGCTACATACATGTTTTTTACAAAAATATAGTTTTTATTGAAACCAAGATTTTTTTAATTATTTTCCCTTTATCTGTGACTCAAAACCTAAATGAAATATTTATTTCATAATTAAATAAAAAATCATGCATTTAAGGGTTAAAAAATATTACTATTTAAGTTTTACCGCAGAAACCATATAATATAAGAAAATCTAAAGTCATACATTTCTTTTTGAGTGTGTAATTTGAGTGCCGCGCCTTAATGGTGATTACTGACGCTGAAAATGTGAGGACAATAAAAAAGTACATGTCGGCCACTTTGCTGAAAGCTTCATGAAGTACCTTTTACAAATAGACAGACATGTGGTTTATCTAGATACATACTGGGTCACGTCTGGGTTTTATTTACCGCCATAAAATTCTATTAACTCTCTCTTCTATTTAGATGTGTAAGCAAAAGCACTAAACATTCTGCCTATGGCAATTTAAATATTTAATAAATCTTAAGCTATTATATACTTTATAAATATATTTAATTTTTTTTTAGATGAAATACATTTTAATATTTCAATAATAAATTTTATTTTGCAAAAATATTGACATGTCTATTTATAGAAATTAAAGACAAATATTATATTTATAATTTTTTTCTTGTTTTCATCGCGTTTATTAGTTTATTTACAAAAAAATTATGAAAGTAAATAAAAAACAAACATTTCTTAAAAAAAAAAATTGTCTATGATTTTTTACAAAATCTTTAGTCTATAGTGTACAATTTATGTAAGTTTTTTCTATTTAAAGTTGTAAACGTGTCGATTGCCACATGTTAAATGCATTCCACTAGTTCAGAGATTTTTTTTGTCAAAAAAAATAAAATTGATGATTCTTAAAGGACCGAAACTGCATCGTACGTTGGATAATCGTAGCTGGCAGAAAGCCAAGACGCCGACGCCGCGCCTTACGCTGGCGCTGCGATGTTTTCTTAACTGGGCCAATTTATTTTGAACGTGATTATTTCCTTTGAAGAACGTCAAAATAAAAATATTAAATATACCTTAAAATGTCTGCTCTTACTCTTGCTCGTTCAGCATTAACGATTTCCTATCAATCGTAAATATATACGAATATTTTAAAATATTTTCTCAGTCCTGTTTTCTTACCGTACATGTACAATTAGTATAATAATTATTATTTTATGTATCTTTCATATTATACACCACATATATATCCGTGTTCATTTTATATCAGCTTATTAATTGTTGATCTTTTAATTTTTCCTGTTAACTTATTACTGATTAAAGTATTTCTTTATTTTTTAATACTCTGACTGCTTGGAAATTTCGTTTTGTAGTTTCATAATTATTGTAAAGCATTTCAACATTTCGTTACTTATATACCCTTAACCCATTTCAAGTTCACATTTGAAAAACGCCAGTGCAGGGAGACCTTATCGCGTAGACCTTGAGCCACTGCGGCTGATCACGGAACGTTTATTACTCTTGCTCCGGAAAGTACGAGATGTAAACGTAATTAGAATCATCAATCAGTATAAAAAAATTATTTTATATAGTCGTGAATTTATTTTATATAGCATTATGCTCCTCTCGACGTAGCTTCTATTCCAGTAGTGTGCCAATATTACTGTGTTCCGGTTTGATGACGTTATTATCACCATCATCAGCCGAGAAACGTCTACTGCTGGAAATAGGTCTCCTTCACAGATCTCCACTTTAATCGGTTCTAGGCTATCGGCATCCAGCGGATTCCAGTGTCTTTCACCAGATCGTTGGTCCACCTAGTGGTGGGCCTTACAGTACTACGTTTTACGGTATGTATTCAACATTCTAGGACCTTACTGCCCCCTCGGTCTTCAGTCCTTCGAGCAATGTGCCAGACCATTGCCATTTAAATCTAGCTATCTTTAGGGCTATGTTCGTATATATGATGGCGTTATAGATGAAATTACTGTGGTAACAAGATAACGCCTTCTTTCACAGAGGAAAATTATGTCGTATAGTGTTTAATATCCTATATAGCGTCTTATTGTAATCGGCGGATGTTTCACTTACAATCAAGTGAACATCGTGCTCGTCTCGTCGCTTGGAAGGATAAAGAAGTTTCTTTTTTCTATGAGAAATATGTGTTATGTTTACATTATATTTACGATCATAGCTGACAGAGATTGTATATGACGTCATTATAAGCCATTTTCTTAATTCCTAAAAAATTTAGATTGATTTTTTTTTATTCGACGAGGCAACGAGACGAACACGACGTTCACTTGATAGTAAGTGATACTCTTGTCCATTGAATGGCGCTAATAAATATTGTATTCACCAGCACTCTTTCGTCGCCTTGAAACGAAAGGTGTTGTCTGGTTACTTCAGTAATATTTGTAGCTTACCTTTTAAACTGGAATACAGTAAAGTCTGCACAGTACTGTTCGTCGGCTGCAATAGGAGTTTCAGTGATACCAATTTAGAACATCCAAACATTACTGTGTTCCGGTTTGAAGGGAGCTGTTAAGACTATCTCTCAAGGGGAAGAGTGTGGTTCTTTGTGAACGCATTGCTCGTGTCGTCAAATAAAAAAAATCTTTAAAGTCAGTTTTGAATATGAAAATCTCATTTCAGATATATCAGTTCAGTTGTATAGGAAAACACAACTGGGGCACGCAGTGTGCATTTCAATATGTTTTTCATTTTTCCTCTGTCGAGTTTTCAATGTCGCCTGCAGTTCTATTACAATGCTGTAGAGAGAAAATGGATAAGAATTTGGTGTCATGAAATATTCATACACAATATGGATGACACATACACCATTTTTCATCATTATATAACTCCTGGCACCGTTCGACATTCGGAGCTTAAGTCTTAGCTTAACTTCATCTACGACGTTATTCATAAAAAGTTGATATATTTTTAAAGTTATTAAATCTTATATATTTTTATAGTTAAAATGTTTACAAACCGCCAAATTAGGATTGTCGTTTTGTAACAGTTTGTAGATTTTAGAAATTATGTTTGTTAAGTAAATAGATTTTAAGTGATGAGTAAAGATATCTGCTAGAATAGATATGTCAATTATAATTGAATGTATTAATAAGGGGATCCCAATAACACACAGGACCCAAGCGAAACCAGCTACTAATGGTGCAAATCAGAAAATGAGCTCTGGCTCCCCACTAAGACAGACTGGGCCAGCGTGGTGGGAGAACGCCCAAATCCCCCGATGTTGAATGAGTGTTATGTCCAGCAGTGGATGTATTAGCTGATGATGAAGATGATGATAATTATATAAAAACTTCACTCTACGCACAAATTTGATTCAAACTATGCTCAGTTATGGGGTTTATTACCATGAAAGAATACAGGTAACAAATCTTTTATCTTCAGTATCCATCTTTATAAGGGTCAAAAAATTCCAAATTACTGATGGGAGAACCTTTACCCTTTTCAACCCATACATGACGTGCCACGTTATTGAAATATATGCATTAAAAAGAAAACAAGAGGCTGAAACAAATTTGTTCTGGTTAAATCTAGGTCAGACCGAAAACCTACTCGACTCTCGCTGTTTGACCATTCGATCGAGAAATGAAATTGAAAAATTAATAGAAAAAAAAATGGTTTTTTGGTATACCAGAATTTTCAATTTCACTGGTGACAGGTGACACCACAATTTCTATTTCTACAGCCTAGTGATATTATGTTAATATTACTATGTTTTAGATTTATAAAGCGATGTTACTAGTACATTTACTAAAGCAACGATCGATGCTTCATAGCGTATCCGCTCTTTGAAATTTTTGTAATTTTCGCTGGTGGTAGGTCTCTGTTACCAAAGACCATCAAAGTAAGTACCACTATATCTCCACTCGCAGTTTACCAACAGTAATGTTTAAACATTACTGTGGTCCAGTTTATGCGGTGGTTTAAACTAGTGAAATTACTGTGGTAACGAGACTTAAAACTTCATGTTTGAAGACGGAAAGTGCAATGTGATGCTGTGTATATCCTTTTAACCAGCGATATTTTGTTATGAACAAGCGTATCACTTACCATCAGGTGATCAAAAAGACGAATAAAAAAAATTTACTGTTGAATATCTTTTTAAATTGATATCAAGTGATGAAGCTCGTGAATAAAAGGAATAGTGTAGATTCCTAAAAACATACAACGCAAGTTATTAATATAGCTAATTAACCACCAGTAATAGGTGGGCCATTTATATATAATTATTACATGACTTGAAAAGTGAAAGTGCGAAAGTCTAGTTTAAACGCTATGCTATAATTTTGTGACGGTTTCCACTACTCACGTTAGACAGAGATAGATATAAGGTTTCCACTACTCACGTTAGACAGAGATAGATATAACGGCAGTATAGATTGACATGACAGATTTTAATGCAGTAAACTTGATCGAGGATAGGAGAACTACATCTTATAGTTAATAGGGACAATTAAAAAATAACTTTATTATCAGTTGAAAGGAAACTAGAGTGGTAAGTATGTCAAGTCTGGATTTAAGCAAGAGGATTATTAGAAAGACAACTTCTGTTCAATATATATAAAGTCCCAAAGGTAGGCGAAATTATGAACTGTACAAATAATTATAAATTTCACAGTACAGAAATATGGAAATCTCTGCGTTATACAGGGGATAATATGTGCTATACGAGGGATACAAAATCGCGTTATAAAAGTACTGCGTTACAGCGGAGGGTTACTGTATATGTTATTGAAGACTTAAACAATTTGTTATGCAAAACAATGTGTAATAATAAACTGGTATTGTCTCTGTTCATGGGTTTTTAGCATCATTTGACCTAGGTTTTAAAAAATAACTCTTTCCCAAACTAGTATTATATTCTACGGTAATAAGAATCCTGCGTTGTCTGCACATTTTTAATCAGACGTTTTGAAGTATGACCGGGTGCTTCAGAGGTCTGAACCACTTCCGCCGTTTCACAGGGGAACTATTTTAAGTAGGAGGGGAACGAGCGCGGTTAAAGACGGTATTGCTAGAAACTTTATTCATTATTGCAATTATTACATAATTAAACTTTAAATTTGATTATTAAAGTACAGCCTAGTATAATTTGATGCAAGTTGAATCTCAAATTCTAGGACTAACTCCATAAAATAAGTTTATACATCACCTTGAAACTTATCTTACTACACATTCCTAGTGAAGAGAAATTCATCACTAAAAAACTTTCTCATTCAATTAATAGAGATAATTAATTACTAATTATACGGAACGAAAGCAGATTATGGTGTTGTTTGGATCGAACATCAGAAAATGTACCGTCATCATGAATCCTGCATGACCCATCTCTGATAGCAACCAGTCTTCATATAAGGTTTTAATCTACAGAATACCTTTGGTAATAACTCTTGGAGAAAACCATATCATGATGTTAATTAATGGCATTACCATCATTACGTGTATCATCATCATGAAGTGCTTTAAAATTGAAATTTGATGGTCAGTATAAACTAATTGGGTATTCAACTATTCTTCTCCGCTGATTGTATAGTAACATTTCTTTATATATTTAGACCATATTACTTTTATGATCTTACTGTAACGATTTTGTGATTATCATCACTGCATTTAACAGTAATTTTTCTTTATTCGACGGCGAAGATTTTTCCTAGTGGTAAGGGATACTATTGCCCATAACAACGCCACCCTGGTGAAGATTGTATGCACCACATTGTTCTTGTAGCCTTGGACGTAAGCTAGTTACCCCAGTAATTTCACTAGCATACAGCACCCTTCAAACCGGTTCACAGTACTTTCTGTCGGCTGCAATAAGAATCGTGGTATCTACTTAGTCTCCGGCAACAGGGATCTAGTACCAGTAGACAATGAAAGTGAAACTATATGTCTTTTTAAATTTACAATCGCAAATACCAAAACGAGAGTATAATGGCGTTTTATACTTTCACATTATTATCCGTGAACAAATGACGTTGTTATACAAATAATTTTAGTGCAATTATTGTCATTAGAAAGCTGTTTATGTGGGGTAAGTCACCGTTAAGTGACATGTAGCCCGTGTGATAGTCAACTATAATAATAACTTTTAAACACAGGTTCATACTAATTTATTATGTATGGTCCTGTCATTTCCGAACTAGTAATAATTCCCAATCTGGGAACTAGCTTAGCAATAAGGTGACTAGGGATAAATTTTTGAAATATTAATTCATGTATTTATATTGAAGCTTTCGAAATGTGGATTTACAGGAGAATACTTAGGTTATCCTTGAAAGATAAAGTCAAAACGCAGACGGGTTAAAGCGCATGAACAAAAATCGAGATGTCTTATATATAATAAAAAAAGAAAGTTAGAATATTTGGGCTACATAATAAGAAATAAAAAATATGAACTGCTGCAGCTCATCATACAGGGAAAGAGGAGTGTGAGCCGCAGAAAAATATCCAGGCTAAAACACCTACGCCAGTGGTTTGAAAAGAGCATCAGTTTGCTTTTCAGAGCCGCGATATCTAAGGTCCAAATTGCCGTAATCATCGCCGACCTTCGGAAGATGTTACCTTAAGAAGAAGAAGAATTATATTGTATATTGAGTATACAATCTCAGCCTAAATATAGGCAGAAAATTTTTATATAAGTAGCTATAGTAAAAGACTTGAAGAATAATACTCGTAAGTAGATAGAAATTAAGGCAAATACAGACTCTGATTTAAGGCGTCAGGGCAAAAGTACTATTTTATTAATAAAAGAAAACAGTTTCTCATACAATATATTCGCTGACAATGTAACTAATAATACTTTTAAGAATACTAGTGTTAACATTATTACTTAATGTCTAATTATAAACTAATGTAAAAGAAAATAATAGAAAGGGAGAAACAAAGTAAAAAATATATTGATATTATAATATTCGCGAAACCGGTGAATTTGATTTGAGATATATATTTGAGTGTTACTAAAATATTTATCTCTATCAGAGAAGTCTTTAACAGTATATTATTTAATTCAACATCATAATTATAAGTATAACGTAGAATTCATATAATAAATATAATTCATGTAAAGAATACAAAGAATAATAGTTGTAGATCTCATAAAGAAATCTCATAATAAAATTCCAACTCTGAAGTGGGACAGACTATTTTTATATGTATTATTATATTTTGAAACTGTGTTTTGGTTACGTGTGTGTATTATGATTTCAATAACAACAACGGTTTCCATAACGGATGTAGTAAAGTCTTCATATACTACTTTACTGGTGGTAAGTCTCCGTTCAGGTAGTTACCACGGCTGTTGTTACATCTACCGCCAAATAGTAATACGCAAACATTACTATGTTCCAGTTTGAAATAGTATTTTTTTTATGCTACGAGGTGACGAGACGAGCGAGGTGTTCACCTGATTGTAAGTGATGCATTTGCCTATAATATCGAGACGATGATTAAGGTGGTATACATAGCACCACGTTGCGTTTTGAAAGATATGGTTTTAAGTTTCATTACCCCAGTAACTTCGCTACCTGCAGCACCTTTCAAACCAGAACACAGTAATGATTCACAGTATTATTTGGTGGTGGGAATAGGAATTGCAGTGGTACCTACTTAGACGATCTCCGGCAAACTACCAGTAAAACTACAAACGAAAGTAGACATGAAATGCAAAATTTAAATGTAATAGATATTTACCTTGAAGATTGAAAAATATCATTGCGTTGCAAAATTTCACGAGCAATTACATTCGTTTATTGCATTTCACAACGCTCGTCTCCTGGTGCAATGCACCACCAACCAGTGGAGCTGGCCCCTCGCACTTCTCCCGCCGTTCCAAGTTTTGCAAATGGTAAGAGGGTACATGGGTCTCGTTACATTGGTCAATTACAGCAACGGTTCGCAGGTCGTCGACATTTTGATTCGCCTTGTCTTTGAGATTCAACAACAATGGATAGAGCGTTACAGTTACGGTTTACGAAACTGTTACAATTCTTTTAAATACGCTTCTAACAATATTTATTGAAACAATTTTCTGGTATTTGGATTGTAGAGTTATTTACTATACTATGAATATATACATATATTTTTTAAATAGTACATGAACCAATATAGCGGCTATAATCTTCATCATTCTAACTAGTGTCCTATTGTCTAGTAGTTTTTTTAAAAAAAAAATTTAACTTAAAATTTTGTACTATGAAATTGGCAAAGATAACTGAAAATTAATATTTATTTCTTATATATATGCCATTATCTATATTTATGTATACTTTGTTATTGAAATTAAATCGATATAACAAACCAACAAGCTGGTAGAATCGAACAATGCGATCTTGTGTTTACTGGATTGTAACTAATGTTAAAAGCGAGCTGTTTGTCTGCAAAGTATTACTGTGTTGCGATAATAAAGTTACACAAAGCACACTTTTGTATGTTGTCTGCTAAATGATGGAGGAATCGATGATATAATGTAATGGAATAAAGTTAAAGGCCGAAAGAGATATACAAGAAATTTCTGTTATAAACTTGTTAATTTTTCCGATATAACCTACGCCTTTTTACCTTTTAAGTTCACTCTTGATTATATATTTGTAAATACTATAAAAGCCTTCAAATCATACCAAATATTTAAATCCTAAAAATATCAAGATCGTGGAAAAGTTGCGTGCTAAAAACTACGATTACGAACATGTTCAATGTTTAACACAGATGTGAAATTTCGTATCGCGTGTTACTTAATCATTAAACAATTACTTTTTAATATACTAAACCTTTAAATAAAAACGAAAGTATAAAAAGTCAATTGAAAAATTACCGCAGTAAAAACTTGTGTTATATATTATACTACAATCTAACAAATATCAATGTTACATTATCCTTAATAAATCACGTGAATTTGTACATTGCGTGATTATTTATCTAATTACACATTTGGCCAAAATATAGAAATACTTACTACACACAACACACACACTACAAACAGTGAGTGACTCATATTTTGTAATACCACTAGCGAAAGTAGACGGCGCCGTGTTTACTTTATACTCTATGGCGTATTTTAGGCGCGAAAACGATTTTATAATCTGTGCAAGAAAAATTTCTTCAAACAACAGATTCACGTGAACATATTTATTTACTTGCTACAATTCTATTTTCATTACATATATTATTTCGATAAAGAATTTTTCGGATTATTATCAAAGTGAATGTAAATTATTAAAAACAATTAATGATGACTTTACTTATGGTTCTATACAAATTGTGCTTAGTTCGATGCAGATTAAGGGTTGTGTATAATTATTATGGGATAATAAGAAACAGGTTCGGTAAATAATTTCGTGTATTTTTTACATTTATAAATAAGTTTCAAACTTAAATATTAATTTTAAATTATTTCTGTACATTCGATATTGGTTACGTATGAAGAGATTCAGTTTTATTATATTATCTGTGAAAAAAATTGTACTATGAATGTTGTTTACGTTACGACCTACTACTACGTGGAAATAGGTTCATTGCACTTATGCATGGTTAAAAGTGTCCTTAGTCATCTCTGAGTTGACATCCTACACATGACTGTTTACCTACGAGCAGGTTTTTCATTTATATATATTTTTGCGTTTACTATTTATTATTCTTTTGTCAAATCATATGCCATGATAACTTTTAATATTCCGCCATGTACAAATTAATTGAAGGTAAATTACTTTTTAAAGACTATACAGTTGAGTTCAATAGATTTCGTTTTGGTTAAAGGAAAATAAAGATATTTAGTTTCTAACACAAATTTTAGAGTATGGTACTCATTTTACCCGACTTGAATCAACATATAGTTTACTTCATCTTGAAACTTCAAGAAAATTGAATATTACTACACAATTTTTTTTTTATAGTTGATAGTTGTATTGTTTTAAATTATGTCTCACATGTTTCTAATCTGATGTTACCTTGCTTTTATATACATTAAATATAATAAGCGCTAATGGAATATTTTATTCATGCATATTGTATTATACTCATAATTACTTTGATACATTATGATTTTTTTATTTAATTTGCAAGTGTTTTGTTACAATATTGATATAAACAAGCTATGGAAAATCGAATAAATTAAAAAATTAAATACATATATATAAACTCATACACTATTTTTAACTATTACTAAAATATTACCTACTGGTGGCAGGTCTAGGTATCACCGCAACTCGTATTTCTGCCGCCGAATTGTAATTTGCAAATATTACTGTGTTCTAGTTAGAAGTGTATGCTTGTGCAATTACTGGTATAACGAGACTTAATTTATGTCTTAAAGCAATGAGCGTAATGTGGTGCTGTGTATACCATCTTAACAAGAGCCACGTTATAGACAATCGTACAAATCAAGTAAAAGCTTATATAATAAATCATTACCAACAACTCTACTATTATTGATTAAAGAATAGCTGCTTGTTTCTGTTATATATTATATATTTGAGCGTCAAGGATGTCGCTGTATATTTTTATATTTATAGTCATTATACTGTTCGACTCTAGCTAATGTTATTACGTAAATTGAAACTTATCTATATCAAATGTCAAGTATTAAATGGCTGGTGTATTTTGCAACGTGAGTACTGGAAATAGAATGGCAGTACCATCGGGCTGTTAGCTCGCTCTCATTACCCGTGGTCTTCCGCTTTTCACTCTCCAACGTCCACAATTGGTGAATTGTAGGTGGATGAGCAAAAAACCAGAGTCCATGTTAGGACTAAATTTAAAAAGAAAAATCAGTTGTTTGGTACAAGAGTGTCTTAAAAAGTATCGTTGTAATACATAAATATTCAGTAATATTCCTCTTGATATGATTCAGTTATATTCTTCATCTTAAATGTTTCATAACTTTTGTCTTATTTTAAATATTTACTTTTTTATAACCTTTGTTTATTACTAATTTAATCTCAATATCCTTATTTAAACGACAATGTCCGTCCGTCCCTCTGTCCGTCAACAATTTTCAATCTCGAGAACTACAAAGGGTCAGGGCTGGTGCTGAAATTTGCCATACAGAAAGATCTCGCTTAGATAAGATCAGAGCCGTTGGAATTTTGTTAGTATGTGGCCAGGTTCTCGAGTTGTGGGTACCCAAAGTTACAGAATTTTGTATGGGCCACTTGTATTTATTAAATTTTGTTTGCTCATACCAACATCATATTAGGATTCATATGGAAACCCCTTTATTAGTCTTATGAACTTAAAATATATATATCGCGTAAATTTTTTAATAAATTAACAAAAAAGTTATGTCCTAATTTTTCATCTTTGACAAAGTTTTATTTTTTATTCAATAACGTTAATTTAATGCATTTTGAACCTAGCTGTTTGTTCAGCGGTCATCAGATAGTAAGTGATACGCTTGTCCATAATTACATGTTGCTAGTTAAGACGGTATACACAGCACCACATTACCCTCGTCACCTTGAGGAGACGTAGAAAGTTAAATCTCGTTACCCCAGTAATTTCACTAGCAAGCAACACTCTTCATTAAACACAGTAATATTTGCACACTACTATTTCTCGATAGAAACGAACTGCATTAGTTCATTACGGGACGATCTCCGATAAGAGATATAAGATGGTCTTGTTACATATTTGGTCTTGTTACCTTAGTAATTTCACTAACAAATAACACCATTAAACACACTAATATTTTGATTGACTGCATAACTGTAGAAGGCCAAAAGCTTAAGAGAGTGGGCAAGTATAAATATTTGGGAACGTGGCTTAATGAAACTTGGGAGAGTGGACAGGAAATTAGGACACATATCGAAATAGCACGTAAGACATTCGAGAAGATGCGGAAATTTTTTTGCTGTTGCAATCTTAAAATTCCCTTGTGTAGCCCGTCTCCTAAAATATTACATTTAGCCCATCATTCTATATGATTGCGAGGCTTGGACAATAAAAGAAGACTTCAAAAGACGTATCGAGGCGTTTGAAATGTGGACAAATAGGCGCATGCTGTCCCTGAGCTGGACTCAAACGATTTCGAATGAGGTCCTACAACGGGTAAACCAAAAGCGCAAACTTTTGCAGACCCTCAAGATAAGAAAGGTGAACCTCGGCCACGTGCTTGGCACGATAGGTACAAATTGCTTCAACTCATTTTAATGAGCAAAGTCGCAGGTAAAAGGAGTGTCGGTCGTAGGAAGAAATCGTGATTGCGAAATATCAGGGATTGGACGGAAATTGCGAGTGCCGTCCAACTGTTTCGCCTCGCAAGAGACAAGGCAAAATATGGTGAACTGATCGCCAACCTCCGCTAGTCGAAGAGGCATGTCAAGAAGAAGAAGAATATTTTGATAGTATTATTGGTCGGCTGCAATAGACGCTGCGGCGGTACCTATGCGGTCTCCGGCAACAGAGTCCTTCCACCAGGGTTTGATTATAAAAAGAAATTACATGTTTAATTAGAATAATATGTATTTATGTATGTAATAGAGTATATTTTGTTATACAATGTTAACGATGCGGTAGTGCATTGGGCGAGCTGCAGTGCCGAGGCCGTTTCAATAACACCGGACTCGTCACCTGCTGTCAGACCAGTGACGACCGCACGAGGTCAGAGATTCAGCAACAGAACGATCTAGACCAGAGTTCCCCAAACATTTTTGTGTCGTAGACCCCTTGCCTTGTTTTCCCGTGTTGCGTAGACCCCCTACTTACCTGATATCGATTTCCTGTAAATTTCTAACTGTAGTGAAGTTTAATGTTAAAAACTTAAATAAAAACACATGTTAATTTATACATTTATTAATTGCTCAAAATTAAATTTTGTATCTGTTATGTAAAATATACGTAACATTAAATAAACTATAAATAAAATAATTTAAGCAATAAGTCAATATATTTAGTGAGAATGATGATTTATAAATAATGTATATGTTTTGATATTATAAGATAGTATGATGTAAGTAAATAGGTACTATCA
>DWLS01003896.1:0-14878 GCA_018246255.1 Pachliopta kotzebuea | reverse complement strand
AGAAGGTAATGTATTTCCAAAACCTGAGGAAGAAAATCTCTGTTGATCTAAATGTGACTGAAAACCAGTTCTTCACTGAAGCAGCTACGGCAATTTAGCTACACGTCCGTTCATACATTAGTTTGCGAAAAAATATTATGTAACTTTTACTAGTTTGCGAAAAACTTATTAACTTAAGTATAAACCATTATATTTCACCAGCTGTACTTAGAGAAACGTATGGTGTGGCGCGGGACGAGGGTACTGCGCCACTCGCTGCAGTTCCTCGTCGTGATGCTAAGCTGGTTTACGGCGCTGTCCCGAGTGTCTGACTACAAGCACCATTGGAGCGATGTCCTCGCTGGATACTTCCTAGGACTTACGGTCGCAATCATTATGGTGAGAATATATATTCATTCAATCTTTCTTCTATCGTCATTCATAATCCCATCATCAATTGCCTTAGAAAAGTGTTTAATAAAAACTAAAAATAAAAAAAATACATTTTCTTTTCCAGTGGAAGTGGGGAACTGATGTTGTGGTACAGAAGAGAAAACATTCTCCGTTGCCTCAACATGACATAGCCCTGGCTGTGTATCCGCAAGCAGCTGTTCCTGCGTAGCAAATTCAATCTAGATTTTAGCTGTATTATTATTAATGATTTACCTCTCAAAAAACGCTGTAAGCAAATTAGAATTAATTAATGCAAACGTCTAGTATATCTTATATTTGTATAAAAGTTTTAGTTTTTTTAAGTAAATTTAATTACGGGACAAAGAAGACGTTCAGCTGATTGTGTCTGACTTGATAACTTTCGTTTACATTGTATCGTAATGTACTCATAGTCTTGAGAAAAAACATTGTCTGATTACCGCTGTAATTTCTTTGGCTAAAGCGCCTTCCGACTAGAATATAGTAATGTTCGCATACTACCGTTTATCGACAAAAATATGAACTGCGGTACCCACCTACATAAATCATACCGAGAACAGTAAAAAATCTTATAGAATAATGTAATTTATATGTACGATTATCCTAGGTGAGTTCATTGAGACTTATGTCTGTTATTAAATAAAATGAAGAGTAGAAAATTTCGTTACAATTTTAGCATGTATTTAAAATAAAATATAAACTCCACTGGGTTAACTTATTTAATTTTATATTCTTTGACAACTTTATACAGAATTTTAGTTTTAATACTGGAGTTTATATAGAAAAGACTTTTTTTAATGTTAGTACGAACACCTGTCAAAAATTTATAGCAATATTTACTTCCAACAAAACAGTCTATTTATATTAAAAGTAATATGGTGAGCTAAATTAAGTCTATTTATTTCTATTACTACATCTTGGGTATTACGTTCTATTATATATTTTATACAAAAGATTTTATGATATAAATCTTCAAAGAATTATTCAATCTTTTACATTAATATAAAACATTTGTTAATTAATGAGCATACTTCGACAGAACAAAGTTCGCTTGGTCGTGCTAGTACTTATATTAAATGCATAATTTTGACGAAAAGTAGTGTTTTGTACAAATTAGTGTTACATATAACATCTTTAACTAAATAATAAAGTATGTCATTTGTATTTTATTTTTATTTTTCTTGTTATGGTACCTACAAACGACTTTTTCAGGTTTATATAGATTTTTACAGTATTCCTTGTAATTACCTTAGTACATCCTAAGATCACTAAAATTAATTCTGGTGTGATATTACAAAAAAATATTAAAACGTCATAATAAAAGTTCTTTTAAGTTAAACCCTTGCTTCTTGGACGTTGAAGTCTTTTCCTCGTTTCATAAAATACCGGATTTCCTGTAAAAAAGTCGAATTTGGATTACTCAATTAATTTTTTTTGTCCAACCAAAATCTGGTTTTCTGTGAACACATTTTTATTATAGCTATTTAATAAATACTTGCAACATTTTTATTACTGAAACTAAATTTTCCGTGTAGGAGCAATTTTTTTTCTACAAAATAAACTACAGTGTATTGTTTTCATTCGTGTAATCGCCTAACTTAATATTATTAATTTATAGCAATTAAGCTTTAAGCATAAGCTTGTACTCTGTGTGCAAATTTTTTTTTTACACTTAAAGATGATTTTGAAGTATTCACACTGCGTATATTAAGTCGTTTTCATCAGACCCGTAAACTAATTAAAGTAGAGTTGCAATTACCTTTTCGATGGGTGTATGGGAATGGCTTGTGTTAATAGAGTTTACTTTCTCCAGCGGACGATTTGGTTCGGAATGCCTCGTTGTACAGGCCACGCTTCTTTTCAGACCTCAAAGAATAAAAGAATAGAGGAGTCTATTGAAAGAAGTTTGTTATAGAGTAATACGCAAACTATACTTCTTAATAGTTTTATTATAAGCAGTATTATTTGACGTAGTATAATCGAATAACAAGCGGAATTATTCTGAGTGAAAACTTTCGCACTTCTTGTAAAGATAGTTAAACCAAACATTGTAGCTTTTTAATTAATAATCCGAAGGTTTCGTAAAAAAGTTTTATTGGTTTTTTGCTTAAAAATACATATTTTTTATCTTAGTTAGTCTTTGGAGTTAAGGCTTGTCCAGATGTTTATTACTATCCTTATTTCAAATCGATTTCTTTTTGCCTTGCCGATGAAACAATCATATAACTTAAAATTTCCTATCTTTCACTGTTAGTTTTTTTAACACGTCATCACAATTCTTGGAGTCTATAAGATTTAATTATAAGTTTTTAATTTCATGGCACTTTTAGAAAAATAAGTGTGATTTGTTTAAATTATACTTAATTAGATAATAGAATATACTTATGAGGATTTTGCTTTGTATTTTCTCAACGTATTTAAAATTCCCAAAAAGATAAACGTTATGTGGTCCCGTATGTTTATATTCACTCAATTTTAGATGGTTCACTACTATAAGTCTTGTTGCCCAATAATTTTGCCAAAATACAGTAACAAATAGAAAGTACTGTTTGCTTGTAGAAATGGACACAGGGGTCGTACCCAGACGGTTTTTTTTTTGTATTCTTCCATCCTTGGTCAGTTTGGGCCAAGGTTCGTTACAGTCATTTTTATTTAAATTTTTTTTTTGCATTCATATTATTCCTTCTATTTACTTTCCATACATCCTTCCTTACCATCCCATTTCTTTCTTTCATCCATCTTCTAAATAAGGTAGACCATACTCTATTTATGTCTTTCATATAACTATTACATTTTCTTGGCTTATCTATTTTTACAATCTTTGATCTTATCTACACATTTTCTTCTTATCTTTATCTATTCTATTTACAGTTTTGACCCTTATTTTATCCAATTTCTTCCTTCTTATGTTTGTTAGCGCTTATTACCTCTGTTATCACCTTTTTACAGAATGATAACAGGATTTCAAAACATCGGTCTTCTCTCATCAAGGAACCCAGACGGTTTCCAGCGGTTGCTGGTTATAATGAAGTTTGAAAATGTCTCGGAGAGACGGCGGCGCGTATCCACCAACATGTGGCAACAGGCTTCACCGGCCAAAAGGCTCTTTGCACGTTTGTCTCGAGGCCGGCGGTAAACAATCGCGCCAGTCCACGGGCGGGCCCCGCGCGAGCTGCTCGTCTGTTATAATGTCCAAACGAGCCCCGGTCACCGCATAACAGGTGTTTGTGAGCAAAATTCTTTCGGCAACACCCATAACAAAAAGGCTTAGATGAGACCCGTTCGCGTTGTCGTTTTTCCCCCCAGTACACTTTGTTCTCGTTACAACAGTGCGCAAGTTGTACCGTTGTTATTCCATTTCTTTTTCCGTTAAGCGCGTGTGCCGGTGGTATTGTGTTCTGTGAGATCGGTTGCCAATGTCCATCTAGAGACCGCCTCTATGTGGCCACGTTATTTATAGTGATTGATGGCGATAAAACCAAAAAAAAGTACACTTCACTTCTACAGTTACAATGTGTACGGCTGTTAAGTATTGAGATTATAGCAACATTTGCTGATCGACGACTTAATTCATTAAAACTTATAACGTTAATAAATAATAATAATAGGTAAATATTAAATACTTTTCAATATATAGAAGAAAATTTACATAACCATAACACACCTTATCAAGTGTTTAAAATATCTTTTACAAATATACATATATTAGGTGAAGTTCCAGAAAAAAGTCATAACTATATTTGCCGTTCATTTCAATTTGCTATATGATTATGTATACTTTTGAAATCGTGCCTATAATTACCTATAATAGATTTCTAAAAGTCACTTCCTGTCTAGATCAATATCGTTTGATAAATAAAGTTGTTGTTAAAGCGGAGGCCGTACTCAGTATATAAATTATTTAACCATCACTAAACTTTCGGTGAAGGTAAACATCATGAGGAGAATGTTTTAAGTATAACAGCATTCGTAGACATGTATTGTGGGAAAACTTCCTGTGATAGGATCACAATTGAGGCTTTAAATTTATTTTTAATTATCTAGAATTATCTAATGGAGTAAAGATCTTTGAGAATACATATGACCAAAAATGGGCATTCACAGACTTATTATAACCATATACTCTATATAATATATAGCAAATCTAGATTCTACACTTGGTACTTTTCTATATTATGACAAAGTTTTTCCTCAGTCATACATATTAATGCTTCTGTTAGGGTTAAAATGGGAGAAACTCTTTGTAAATTTTTAACTGAAGTTTTCTCGTGTATATGAAGTTCACGATATAGTTTCTCTTGTCTAGGTTATATCCTAGTGTAAATAGAATAAATTAATCAAACTGGATATTATTTTAAAATGCTCTAGTTCACCTTCACATAAGCAGTGTGGGCTTCGCTCGACATTGCGTCTCTTTGTGTTTATTAACACTTCAAGCAGCTCACTGTGATATAGTAAAAACTATAGGAATTATTCTGTAGCATATAATATAGCGACGATAATTTTGACCAGTGTTACAAATTATCAAAAGGCAGTATATCTCTTGTTCAAGAAAGATTTCAATAATTTCTTTACTTTTTACTTTGCTACACTTCTACTTCATGAGACTATATTTTGTAGAAAAAATTCTTAAGTAAAATAAAACAACTAAATTAAAATTGTTTGATTAAAGCAATCGATAAACTTTTTCCGAGGCTACGGAGGAAACGGTTCCTCATCTGCTAAGAGAGTGTCCCATTCCTAGGAAGTTGTATGAAGTTGAACAGGAAACAGAGCTACGAATAGATACAGATAGTTTAAATGAGTTAATAAAAAGTAAATTAGTAAGTTACAAGATTATGAAATATCGTCTAAAGATACGTATAGTAAACAACAAAAATAAGAACACATGAGTATGTATATACATGTGTATGTAAAACAATTTTGTGATTGTAAATAAGCATTAATATGAAATGATGTAAATAATAAGATGAGAAAGCCCTGAATAATAATATCAGAGGGAAGAAAAAATAGGTAATCGACTAAAAAAATTTCCGACTCCAATATAAAAACTGACCCACTAATAAAGTTTCATTCATACAACTTCAAGTTTCATTGAATTCGTACGTTACGATGCGAAGTAAAAGTAGTCTTATTGCCCAGCCCTGCGGCGTCCCACACGTGGCCTACGCCTTTCCATAAATTACCTGCGGACCATTGACCAATACTGATCAAAATATTATACATCGCAGTGATTTATATGTCGGTATTAATATTCCTTGCAAGTTTTCATTTTATTTTACTACCACCGAATCAATACTGCTTACGACCAACAGGTCCACATGGAGTAAGACTTCATGAATTTGATTTACACACTACTAAGACTTTTTTTTATTAAACATGCGAGGAGACGAGCAGTCTGATGGTACCTGATGGCAAGTGATACGTTTACGGTTAAAGTGGTATACATATCACCACATTGCACTTGTCACCTTGAGACTTAAGTCTCATACCCCAGTAATTTCCCTTGCATACAAAAAGTACTAATCCAATAAATGTATTAGTTCTCTTTGATAATCATCGTCATCTTTGGTACTATATTTATGAAATATAACGATGTCATTTTAATTTTTTAATGATTTACTGAATAAATATAATATTTAATAATAGAATAATACAATGAAATATATTAAATTATATTACGACTCAAAAATGGTGAACAGTTTGTAGATAACTTCTAATAGCAAATTTGGTTACATGTTTATGAGATGATGTGCTAGATTTCGACCTGTCTAGATTTGAAGATGTTGCTTGTAAAGCTCTAGAAAGCTCTATTACTATTATATTAATTATATAATATCTAGATTTTCTTAATTTTGTTTGCGCATAAATTTTACACATGTAACAGTAACGCTTTGGTTAAATTTTACAGTTAAATTTGTTGAAAATAGTAATTTTGAAAGTAATGTGTTGTTTAATGTTTCCATATATGACAATCTTTATGAAAAGATCTTAGATTTTATTCCAGAAGATTCTTCTGGCATATATAGAAACCAAAACGAATATTAAACTAATACCGCTGACTACTGTTCCTCGGTTTTTGGTGTTTCATACATTTTAATACAGTTTTAGACGTTCACCACCTTTTTTGTACTTTTATACGTTCTCTAAGTTTATAGCTATTGGATACCTCGGATGATATCACCATTTTTATTAAGTCACGATTGCCCGATAAAGGCAATTACATATATCACTGTATATAACGGCCGCTACTTATAAGTCCTAACGCCTTCTCTCAGACCTTCGCTACCATTTCTCGAACTATAAAATCATTATCGGTCCCATTCACAGCTGTCAAACTCTTAATATATATCAGTTTAATGTGATACATAACAGTTTACGATCACTAAATCTTTTCTAAGCTTTCAACGACTTCATTTGTATAATATGAAGTAACACGTGAAGTAACGTTTTCCGACGTTATTGAACAACAAAACTTTACATAATAATTTCGATTAATTACCACAAAGTTTCATCGGAAGTTATTAATAAGTGTTCAATTTACCGTTTTGGTATGGATTTAGCTATAAAATAAAATTTTAGTTCTCTTATTAGATCCTTTCTTATTTATTGGATCAACGTTTAGATTTATAGTTTCTATCAAAAGAAAAATCATTAAATCATAGACTAAATTATGATATTAAAAGATATTTAATCCAACACTATGCTAACATAAAATAAATCTATTTTCACCTTCTTCTTCTTAACGTACCATCTTTTGAAGGTCGGCTATCATTAAGGCAATTTGAACATTAGATATCGCGGCTATGAAAAATTACCGATGCTCTTTCCAAAGTACTGGTGTAGGTTTATTAATCAGGACATTCTTCTGCGGCTCACACTTCTCTTTCCTTAAATCTCTCCCTGGAGGATGAGCTGCAGCGGTTACTATTGTCTATTTTCACCCCAGTACATCAATGAATATCGACGATGTCATTTGTCTTAGTTGGTAATTGCAAGCATGATGCAAAGGTATTTAATGGTTGCGTTGATTTGCAATAAACAACACCTAAGCACCGGAACGAACTATTTGAAATTGATTAATCTAGAAAATGTACCAATTAAAGCTAACTGACTAATTGCACGGTGACACTTGTCAGCATTCCTGCGTCTCCCTGATCAGGCAGATAATGTTAATAATTACAGTGCACAATCACGCGGACACACACGCAAATAGAAACACGCGAACGCACACAAACTCATAATTACAAGTGATTTAAAACAGTTTTCACCACAACCTTGCTGAATGAAAATTCCACTTCATCATCAGCCGATAAACGTCCACTGCTGGACATATGCCTCCCCCAAAGATATCCTCTCTGATCGGTTCTACGACATATGCATCCAGTGATTTCCTGCGACCTTCACTAGATGTCGGTCCACCAAGTAGGATCCTTCCAACTCTACGTTTAAGTGTAGAGGTCTTCAATTTAGGACCTTACTACCCCACCGGCTTTTCGTCCTTGGAGCAATGATCCCGGCCCATTGCCACTTAAGTTTAGCAATTTTTAAGGCTGTGTCGGTGACCTTAGTTTCTTTGAACTCCACCTGTTTCACAATATCCTAATAAACAGAATTATCTAGATTTTGACACAAAAAATCAGTGTAAATGTTAGTTATTATATTTAAATTAATTTGTCTGAATAACTGGATATACATTTGATTGTAATTTAATGTCCATTTTTACTTGAATTTATTTTAAGTAATACTAGAAAATTTTTATAACGATTACGTTTAATTAATAGTATGATTGAAATAAATAGTAAGTAATTGAGGCCTACCTACTGAATAACAGTAATAAACTGTTTATTAATAACTATTTACAGGACAGTCGAGGATTTTCTACTAAATGTTTTACAATTCTAACGTAGTACGTGTATTCCATCTATACATCACTTAGATTAGTAATTAACGACTATATTAAAAATAGTATATACATAAAATAAATTGTCGTTGAGATACATCAAAAATTATAACAGACCTCCATAAAAAAGTTTTTATAGTACTGGGCCTAATTTTTTCATATTAAAATATAAATAAATAAATTTTATAATTTTACATTGAAAGATGTTAAGAATTATTTTATAAATCATTTATAGCTAAAGTACTTTTGGAATACAATCAAAAAATATACGCTCCCTCCTTTACCTGTAGACGAGTGGTCAGCTATTTGGTTACTTGCACGAGGGTCAGCAAAGGGGATGGTATGGATCAATATATACACGCCATCGTTAACAGTACTTTGACCATTTTGAACTCCTTTAAACGAACTAAAAATATCACTTTATATCTAGTCACTTGTGTATCCATAAATACTTGCGTAGAAATAAATTTTCGGATATGAAAAGAATGCTATTTATCTATGAATTAAGATTTTAAACAGTCTCAAGTTGCCATAGATATGAAATTATTACTATTTGTAACTATAAAGTTTTATGTAATTATAATGTAATTAAGTTAACTATACTAATGTTCTATAACTATAAATGTTAATAATTTCACTAATCTCTAAAATCTCTAAACTTAACGGCAGCTGTTTAATTCAATATATATTTAAGTGATTAGTATTTTACGTGTAAACATAAGAAATTGCTATAGTAAAATCTTAATTACACTATCTAATCTTCTAAGCTAAGTAAATTAACCATAACTTAAATTATCGTACAAAAATCTTTAAATAATTCCTCGGCCAGTTGCTTTTATAACTTATACTGCAAAGCACATAACGACGTATGTATATATACTTCATACTTCGTTGAGAAACATTACTAAATGGGTATTCATATATAAGAGAATAAAATAATAGACAAGTTAATGAGTACAAAGTCATGGAAGTTATTTAATTAGAAGTTTTTCTCTCTAGAGACTTGCGAACGGATCTTGTCTAACATTTGATCGATCTAGTCCAGGTGTATTTAATCATATATTAATCGTGATAGTGGGACAGTGGCAGTGTGTGAAGACCAAGTTAACTTAATTGTGATATGAGTGATGTTTTTTAATTATGACTTAGCTGTGAAATAACCATCAGCCATGTACCGGCCCAACTTCTACGAAAGCACATGCTTTCGCTGCAACGAGATCGTTTACCAGGTGGACCGAGTGGGTCCGCTGAAGGACTTCACCTTCTTCCACAGTGGCTGTTTCAAATGTGCAGTCTGCGGTACAAAATTGACTTTGAAAGTAAGTAAAAACATATTACTCATTGACTTAAGCAACATTATAAACCTGGCAGATCAGTCCTGGATATAAGCTTTATTACTTTGTTTTGGCTTTCTCAGTCCCAAGTCCCTGAGTATCAAGTAATAACTTTTTGGAATGTTATCAGCACGAGAAAGACATATTTACACAGTTGACAATAAGACTGTCTCCGTAACATTATGTTCTAGTATTCTTTGAACATGTATACATAATCATAAAGATTATTCAATTACTAAACTATCAAATGTAATACATAGTTCAAGTACAAAAACGTTTCTTTTTTTATTTATTTATTTGACCCCTCATCGATAATACAAAACTAAATTTGTTAAGACAGAAGAAGGTATTGTTCCGTTTGTACCACTTTTGTAGATGTACACAATGTTCAAAATTTGTATAGTTTAATTTGTTAGTTGCTTTGTATTGTTATTAAATGTTTGTAAGCCATTTATATATTTAATATTTATAAAGATATATGTACAATATATTATAGAAAACAATTATAACACAAATATTATCGTAGGTATACGAGTATATTACGGGCTGCCCCCAGACTTGAAAAATTATATTAAAAGTGTAAACAATATACTGAAACAAAACTCAATCAGTAACAGCTGGCAAAATGATTAATACAATGTAAATAAAAATGTATGAAAATATAAATTTAAAAATGTTGATCAGATGTTCAGAAATGAGTCAACGTTTACTCCTTAAGTTATTAACCTGAATTACTCATTGCTTACATTTTATTCAGTGATGTAATTTTATGATCCATTATTATTGCACCGGTACAATATGTAACGATCGATACCAATGAAAAATAATCATATTAACATCGTAACCACCAAATACATCATCAGCCGATAGATGTCTACTACTGGACATTGACTTAATCGTTTGTTGATTAACAGGGTGTACCACGAGCATGTGAGATTGGGTTAGGTCGTGTCAGTTGTTTTGAAACTATTTGTTTAGTTACTTGTAAATCATGCATTTGTATGTTCCAGTACCATTCAAACAAGGTTCTGTAAACTATTATAATTTTAAGTACTAAATGATGTTATTTAGTTGATGCAACTTAATAAATAAATAATAAGAATCAACGATCTCGTAGTTGACCAGTTTAAGGATAAAACGACCTAGTTTTGGGGAGAAATTGCTTTGGGTCCCAGATGTGTGGGTACATTAGAAAATCTGTTTGATGTACTACATCAGTGATTATCAAACTTATTTCCTTTACTGCCTCCTTTGAAAATCAATTATTTTTCAATGCCCCCATTTTTATACACCCCTAAAACTTAACCACAATTTCATTACTTTAAATAATTTAGTTATATTAGTCGGTTCTGATGTTTACACTCACATTCTTAACAAGAAATTTTTATTAGTGCGAGCAAATAAAATACAACTTTATAATATTAATATATTTTTTAATCAATTTAAAAGAAACAATTTAAATATGTAATATGTTTTCGTTTTTGTACTAATCTAATGAGATGGATGAATTTGATGATATTTAATAAGTTTGTTGATATCAGTATCGATTTTACCCGAAAACAGTGCAGCAGGTTTAAATTAAATTAAAAATACTACATAAAGTAAATAAAATTTCTTATTGAACATCGCCCCCTAACGTACATTAAGGCGTTAAATTATGTGTAAGTGAACATAAAGAATAAATAAATAAATAAATAAGGCCCCTCATTTTTTCTGGGCCTCTTAACGCCCCCCTCTAGGTTTCAAAGGCCCCCAAAAGAGGCGTTACCGCCCATTTTGAGAAAGACTGTACTACATAATAATCAGTCGTGGTGTTAAGGGTCCTACAAAACAACACACTGGACCCAAGCCAACCTTACTTACTCGTGGTACACCCTGCTAATCAACAAATGAGGCTCTGACTACCCATCAACCCGCATTGGGACAGCGTGGTGGGAGACGGCCCAAATCCCGTCAACAATAGTAGAGCATGGGTCTCTTCTAATAAGAAAAGACCCATGTCGAAGAGTGGATGTCTATCGGTTCATACTAAATTAGAACACTTCAATACAATACCAAATTTAAAATACAAATAACATGTATAGATCATCAAAAGTCATCGTGCCTTGATCTATTAAATCCACTATATTTTTAAACTATACCATGTCCGGTTTTCAAGTTCTCACCTTGTCCGATGTGGATTTAAAGATCATTATATTATCTTAGATTCCTAGCCAAAGTTTAGTAATACCGGATGACGACAAATATTCAATAGTTCTGATAAATATTGCTTTTGTATTTTATAACACCATTGTTTTATGATTGATATTAAGAACAACAAACAAAGTCTTTAATCAACGTTAGATAAGTTTTGGCAAATGATAAAGGCCAAAAACATATTGAGAAAACTCATAACGAAACTGTTGACATTCAAAACAAAATCAACGTATGCCTCTAACGTGGGATCGGTTCCCACAAGTGAACGGAAGTGACCGAAACAAAACCGTATAAGAATTACAATAAACCATTAAACCGCTATGGAACAAAACAACGTGAAAGTAAATAACAGTAACACATCCATCGTTCGAATTAAACAAGCATTTAGCGTTATTTCATTAAAACTTTTGTTACGCATCCACTGTACACTGGTCCCCCTTTACTTCAGCTCTTTAAAACACACACCATCAGTGCACTCTGGGGCCGGAAGTCAAGTTTAACTGGTCACCGTCCCATTGTATCGAGCGGCATAAATCGACGAGAGTAATGTGAAATGTATAGGCCCAACAGTTACACGGTTTAAATCATATTCCTAACAATATTCCGGCTAACGCATTATACAATAATACATTATAATGTATTATATAATAATATAATGTATTATATTACTGAAGATAGATCTCTTTTGCCAGAAACCGTGTAAGCAAGTACCGCTGCAGATCCTATTTCTACCCCCAAATAGTAATGTGCAAAAATTACTGTGTGATAGTGAAATTAATAGGGTAACGAGACTTAACATTTACTATGTCTCCGAAAGAGCGCAATGTGGTGCTGTGTATATCATCTTAACCAGCACAACCTTGTTTAAGCAACATTCGTATCGTTGCCTTGTGGAATAAAAAAATAGCTGTAAAATATTTCAGAACTATAAAAAAAATTATATAACATATAAACCTTTTTTTATTCAATCAGTCGAGAAAGGTGTTCACCTGATGGTAAGTAATATATTTATCCATAACAACCTGGCGCTGGTTAGGACGATACACACAACAGCACATTGCGCTTGTCGTCTTGACATGTAACATGTTACTTACTATTAAATTGCAAGTTCTCTTGTTGATAAAATTGTATAATTTATGATAATTAACCATTGTGTGCATTAAGTTATTTCTTACAACTTAACCATAGGCTGTATGACGCGAAACGTCTATAGACGATAAACCTTTGAGGATAAATCTATAAAAAATCAAGTTTTTATGCGTATAAGAATATATGAGTTTTGTGGAATATATTACAAGACATCTACCCAGCTGTAGATATCAATCGGTTGAAATGATGATGATGCGTATTAGTATCTAATGAATAAAAGATGCACTAAAATTAATTAATTTGTTTATTATTTATACAGTGTTTCGTATACATATATAGGTAGTGCGACGCATGCACTGTCAATTTAGTAAGCTTTAAAATTTTCAAATGAAGAAAAATTTATTACTGATTACCTAAGTATTTACTGCAATATAACAAAATGCTTCTCACGAAACTGGTTAACTTTAAGCCGGCAGACATTTGGACCTATGCGCAGGAGTGGCTTCATAGGCTATGGCTTTATTTACAGTACAGACCCTTCTGAAGGATTTCGACATCGACTCACCAAACCGTTAACTCTTATGGAGGGCCTGCCAACACTGTTGTGCTTCACACAGACCATAAACATGTAGCGTTAGAGTTCTGTAATCTTCTAGAAATTAATTTAAGACACATATAAACGTTGATATGATTAATTTAAAGTCTAAACGAATAAATAAGTCTGTGTAGAATGCAAGCGGCACACGCACAGGAGCACAGCGTACGTGAAACTATTCGCGGCTGATATCGCTCTGTCAGTTTCGTTGATTGTACAGTTTTTAGATGCGTTGCTTTTCACCGTTTACGATGTTTTAGCAATTATAAAGTTTCTAATTGTCCATTTTAAATTCGGCAGCTTTTGTTATTCTTTTAACTGGAAAGTTTTTTGTAGCGTCTACATTATCCACAAAGCTTTTAAAGGCAACCAACAAACTTTTAAAAGTGTCTAACCGCTTGCCCAGCAACATGTAGATCCGGGTTTTCGAAGTGTTGTTTAATTATTCGTATAGTTTTTTTAATTATTTTTTTATTCAGTAAAGCGACAAGATATACAAGGCGTTCACCTGTTGGTAGGCGATATGCTTGTTTACATCAACACAGCACTGGTTTAGATTATATATTACAGCATCACATTGCGCTCGTCGCAATATCCTTATCCCCCGCAATTTTACTAGCATATAGCACCATTAAAACTGGAACACAGTAAAGTTTGCACGTTACTGTTTGTCGGCTGCAATAAGAGCTGCGGTGGAATTTACCAAGACGATCTCCGATAACAAAGATCTTTAAAAATGGCTTAGCTGGCTGGCACGATATTGTCTGGGTAAACAATCCATAACAACTTTGAGGAAACACATGTCTTTCTTTCTGTACAAATCTGATTTAGAATAAATAAGCCATAATGAGAAAAACCTTTCATATCCATTCCCAATTCAATTCAAACGCAAACTCAACTATAATCTCTTCTTACAGACGTACTATAACAACCAGCATTGGACTGAGGACAAAGAGGTGTACTGCTCGAGCCACGTTCCCAAGATCGGGCCCGGTCACCTGGACAACTCCTCGGTGGGCATACGCAGTGCTCTCAACGTGCCGCGCAGCAACAACTACGTCAACGAGCAGATCCGCGGCCACGCGCGGAACAGCCACGACAGCGAATGTAAGTCCTCGTATACATTACCATTTTTTTATTCGAAGAGACCACGAGACGAGCACGGCATTCACCTGATGGTAAGTGATATGCCTGCTCATACGAAACGGTTAAAAATTATATACACAGCAGCACATCACGCTTAAGACGTAATTTTTTTTTCGGGTGATGTCGATGCTTTCGACCACTATTATGGCCGTGAAAGCTTCATCGGACCCTGCGCTCGCGGATCCGGACTCCGCGAGCTAGAAA